>JBAMBK010002596.1:0-254814 GCA_037043435.1 Drosophila suboccidentalis | reverse complement strand
TTGTTAGTAGATGACTATCATGCATAAATTTTTGTTGATTGGTTTGGAAGATATAACCAATTAACTAAAAATCTATAATTTGACAGTCGTTCTTGAAGATCGCCAGTGGCGCATAGTGTAGAGCGTCCGATTTTTGCATGAATTATCAGCTTGGGGTCGGGGTTCGAATCCTGGCACGGACAAAACATTTTTTTTTTAATTTTTAAATGCAATTTTTTTATTTTGCGTAAACTGATTTTAATATAAATATAATTTTTTTTTTAAAATTTGGGGTATGCATATTAAAAGCCTTCTAGCAAAAAAACAATGCCAGAAGCATATGTAAAATATTTATGTGAAGCGAAAATAGCCAGTGCTGCCAGACATATTAGTTTTGTTATGTGACAACGCGACTTTAATTTATTTAAATGAGTTAAGCATTAGAGTCTCTCTGTAAATTTATTTTATTTATTCTTCTTTCCTATATAATTAATTAATTGCTTAATATTGCAAACAGAAAGTGTATCTTTATACTTGTGCATTGCACCCAATGTTGCCATACAGCTCATTTTCGTTAAATAAGAATTCGGGCTATCATTTATAAATGCCTTTTGACAAAGTAGTTTTGTCAAAAGCAGAGGCGATTGCAAAAATATCTGATATCCCCCAAAAAAACCTCTACGCGGTAAAAGTCTAGTGACGAAACAATTCCATGCCACAAAATTTCTGATATCCAATTTTGTGACGAAATATATTAAATTTTTTTATATTTTAATTTATTATATACTAGGGGGCTCCGCCCCCTGCTCGCTTCGCTCGCCAACCCCCGCTCGTTTATTATATATGCCAAAAAAAAATTAATATACATACAAAGTAAAAAAAAAATGGCATTCGGCACTGCGCAAAAAGTTATTTTTTAGGTGCAAAGAAGCTGAAGCTTTTTGCGCAAAGTGCCGAATGCCATTTTTTTTTTACTTTGTATGTATATTAATTTTTTTTTGGCATATATAATAAACGAGCGGGGGTTGGCGAGCGAAGCGAGCAGGGGGCGGAGCCCCCTAGTATATAATAAATTAAAATATAAAAAAATTTAATATATTTCGTCACAAAATTGGATATCAGAAATTTTGTGGCATGGAATTGTTTCGTCACTAGACTTTTACCGCGTAGAGGTTTTTTTGGGGGATACATTTTATTTATAAGTACTACTTGCTATACTTACTTTATTTATTAAGTATCTTGTAAGTTACTTAAACACTTTCATAGCAAATAGAGTAAATGCCTGCAGTCGTATATTTAGAACTAGACTTATACACTTTTACTAGAAAGTTTAGTGCACAAACTTGTTTCGTTAAGCCATTCACAATAGATGCGACGCTGACAGCGCTGCCGGCAGAAAACGCGCGCTTCGTCGTCGGCAGCTGCGACTGCAGAGAGTCAACGAAACTGCGGAATTGTTTTGTAAGCTGCGATTGAAGCAAACATATTTGTTTTTGTTTTTATTTGTATTTATTTGTATTTTGAGTTTTTGCTTTGTGCTTTTGCTGTAACTGACGAGTCGAGCTTGAGGCTCGTTTGGTTTGGTTTTAGGTTTCCGTTTTCAGTTTGTTTTGACCGTGTGTCGCGTTAAGATGTTGTTCGTCTAATGCGAAGCGAACAAAATATCGGCGAAAATAAAGCGTAAAAATTAGAATATAACGGCACATTAATAGCAAGTGCAAAAACTGTGAAATGTGTTACGCACAGATTGGAAACACATTAAATAAAAATATTAATAATAATAAAAAAAAAAATAAAATAATAATAACAAAAAACAGAATTGAACAATGTCAAATTTGAAATTTCATATAAATGCAAAGAGGTTAAAATGTGTTGTGTTTCCAATTTGCATCGCAACTTCAAGGTTTCTTTTGTGGCCAGAAGTAAACGATTCCGGTTGCGGCTTATGACATTTGCATTTTTTAACCAAGTTGCATTCCCCTTAATGGACACGTATGCATGTACTTAGAATTATGTACTTTTTGTGATCGTTAATTTGTTGGTTTAAGTATTTGCAGTTATTTCTATGATAACCATGCTAATTTACAAAAACAACAAAATTTCCACTTCACTTACAAACCAGTTGTGTGATAGCCAATAAAAGGGGATTATGAATAATATGAATTTGCATACATATTTTTGTATACTCTTCGTTCGATCACTTCAGATAACGCCAACACCTCAGACTCAGAGTTCGTGCCAGCTGGTGCAAAGTACCATAAATAGCAATAAAAAAAAAAAAATACCATCAGAAAAGCAAATACAGACCTACAAACAAAACAACAAGCATAATTTCAATTATAGCCGGCGGTTTTATGAAAGATGGCCAAAATAAAAATGCACAATACTTGAACGCGTGTGAAATAGTCGTAATACATAGGTGAAAGGTTTCTTTATAAGATGGGTCTGAACAACGAGATGAGCATGATAAATTGTTTACTAAATTGTAAACAACCTCAAAATGGTTGCCTGCTCAAGATGGCCCAAAATCAAGGTTGGCTTTCGCCCTGACCTATAAAATATTAGCCAATCAGAGGTTTTTTTTTTAAAGTGTTTATTGATTGATATTAACGAGGAAGAGGTAAAGCAGGTTTCTGAACCTGATATTGGTGTCCTAAGTACGACGAACCTGCAGAATTAACTGGTTTCAAAAATAAACAACTGATTTTTTTTAATACTAACGCGTGTTCTGAGCTGATGATATATTTGTTTTATATTTATTTCTCAAAAAGTTACCGCAGTTTAATGATCAGCATTTAAATGTAAGCAAAGTTCGCTTATACAAAATTTTAAATATGTTGCAAGCTTGTCTTTAATTAATATCAAGTCTTAATTAATTAATTAATACACATAATTATTAGCGCCTACAAGCCTTTATACCATCGATATGGCAAAAAGAAATTAAGACAATTTAAACATATTAGCACGTACTCGAAGCAATAAATTGTGTCAAGAAATTCGACGCTCCCAGGCGAATACTGAAGTGAATCACATAAATATGCAAAAGAAAGCCAACAACAACAAGAGCTAAACAATAATAGTGACAAAGCCTTTTGAATTTTGAGTAATAACTGTCGAAAATTCGATTCGATAATTGAACAATTCACAATGGACATTTGTTGTTGGGCGCATTAAGTTGGATGCGTTAAGTTGGGCGCACTGAGTAGGATTCCGCTATATTTGTTAAGTTGGGCGCACTACATAGGATTCCGTTAAATCTGTCAATCACTTAAAGAAAATGTAATCCATTTTGTTAGCTATATCAGACATATGAGAAAACATAATTATTAACAATAAAACGAATATCAAGGCACAAGCAAACAAGACAGAAAAATAATAATATCGAACAAATTAAGTATACACCACGATGTTCAATGGCAAAACAGCTGCGCCGGCTGAGAAAAATGGGTAAACATAACTAAAATAGAAAACAATAAAAACTTATAACTTATACTTCTTAAAAAAGCAACAAAGTTAAGATAATTGTTCTATGTTGTTGAAATCATTTACAGCTCGTTGAACGATCGTCCATTATTTATGCAAAATGGCAACAACAGACGCATTTCCGGTGTAACCGATGTGGAAGTGAGCAACTTTCGACGGGCCCTGCCACAGTTTCTAGCTGTTAGTATTAAGAACATATTGCTTTTCGGTAAATAATACTTGTAATACTCGACTTTTGAATGTACTAAATGTTAAATGCAAAATTATCTAAATAAGGAATGAAGATGGATTATTAAGGAAATTAATAGTGAAACTTGAAATTATATTTAGCTCTAAAGCTACCGACTTCATTCCTTGTCTTTAGACTTTAGAAACTAAATTATCTATTGCGTATCTTATGGTAAATTTGTAAAATTTTCTGTGCAGGCTATGGCATGACCCTGGGCTTTCCCACAATTGTGATACCCGCCATACAAGGCGGCGAAGGACGTAGCGAGGCTCACAATGGCGAAATTGTGCTTAACAAAGATGAAATATCATGGTTCAGTAAGTAACGCTCACACACAAGGTAATGCTTAAGAAAATGCTTCAATCCAAATTTTCTCAGGTTCGATTAATTTGATCTGCGTGCCGCTGGGTTGTCTATTCTCGGGGTTACTTACTCAACCGCTGGGCAAGCGTCGAGCTATGCAGGTGTGTATTCCACGGAGATATTCGGACAAAAAAACACACCTATCACCAAAAAATGGCATTGACATACTAAACTAGAAAACAAAATGAGAACATATCACGTGAATTGTGATGTTGTTGATGCTTTGATTCCGCGTGATCTCTTGATATTAAATTATGTGTTGTATGCAAATGTAAATGAATCCGTATCTGTAACACGTTTTTCGAATCTATTTCCATTTCCATTTCAGTTTGTCAACCTGCCCATACTGGCTGCCTGGCTAATGTTTCACTTTGCAACGAGCACGGAGCATCTGTATGCAGCTTTATGCTTGGCTGGTCTCGGCGGTGGTTTGATGGAGGCACCAGTAAGTGATCATAATCCAACAAAAAGCCAAACCTAACCAACTAACTAACTAAGCTTAACAATTAATTGTTTATTTTGTGGCATATCTGTAAGTTGACCTTGCTGAATGCAATCTATCCGATTTGTAATTGTTCCCTTGCTCCCCCGAACCCCCCTTAACCATGTGAAACGAATATTTTTAGTGATCAACGTGATTCATCAAATCAAATTAATGCAATTTTTTTTTTTAAGAAACTCTCATTCACTTGCTTCATTGTAAAGCACAAAAATAAATGTATACTTTACTTTTTTCACATCTATTCAATTGATTTGTGCCGTTTAGCATGAAATTTGTATTTTTTCCGGAAAATATTTATTTTGGTCGTTTAATCCGACCCTTCGAATGTTGCTAAAACAATTGATTGTGTAACAATGCATTACAGATTTTAAAATATTGTAATACCGTGTCCCGGTTAGCGGCCGTTTAATTAGCGAAAAATTCGATTAATGATTTTTAGACTATAAATTACAATAGGAACTCAATAGAGGTCTTGCAAAACATCCTTTTTTTATACCCGTTATCTAAAAATTATATTGTATTCGTTGATATATGTATATGGAACAGGGAGTAGGAAGTATTTCCGACCCTATTAAGTACGCCTATGCCTATCTGTCTGCCCGTCTGTCTGTTTGTCTATATGAACCACGCGTTTATATTATAAGAGCTAGAGGCTTTAGATTTTTAATGTAGGCTCCATAAGCAGGCAGGTATATACATACATATGTATATGCCATAGACACGAATGATTGAAAATCAACCTATAGTTTCAAAAACGCTTATGTTATTAACTGCTTTTTCTGCTTTCAAAAGAACATTTATATTATAAATTTTATAATATTTATTTACAATTCAATTACAATAAATATTCCTTTTTCCTGCTTTTCGTACAAATTTTGACCAGGCTTTGGTTGGACGAAAGATCTGATCGACGAAAGATCGAAAAAACTGTTTTACACAGTATCTCTTAGTCAACCACCCTCAACTGCAGATTTTGTATTTGTAATATGCATTATCATTGTCACTTGGTCACACGGTCACATCAAACATTGGGATTGCCTTGAAATGCCACTTAATGTTCCAAGTGTTGCAAAAAATAAAAAACAATTGTTGTAAATGTCAGATGCTCTTAACCTCTTGACCTTTTGCAGGTGCTCACGTATGTGGCTGAAATCACGGAGCCAAAGTATCGGGGCATCTTGTCGGCACTGGGAACCACATGTGTGATCACTGGCGTCTTTGTGCAGTTCATACTCGGCTCACTGATGGACTGGCGGAGTGTTGCAGCCGTGAGTGCCGCCTTCCCGGTGTTAACCATTGTGATGCTGTGCTTTGTGCCCGAGAGTCCCATTTGGCTGATACGGGAGCATCGCTTCCACGAGGCGGTCAAATCGCTGCAATGGCTGCGTGGTTGGGTCCCAGAGCACATGATTGAAGCGGAGTTCAATCAACTGTACGACGAGCTCATCACCCAAAAGGCCATCGAGGAGGCCACCGATGGGGGAGCCGCAACAACATCGCCAAGTCTGTGCTCCAGGCTAAAGAGGCGTCTGCACATGTGGCGTAAGCGCACCTTCCTCGCGCCCTTCCTCCTCGTCTCGTTCACCTTCTTTACGGGCCACTTTTCGGGCAAGACGCCGCTGCAAACGTACGCCGTCCAAATATTTCATACGCTGAAGGCGCCCATGAATAAATACCATGCCACCATACTGCTGGGCGTGGCAGAGATGATATCAACCATACTGGGCGTAATCCTTATACACTTCACGGGCAAGCGGCCGTTGGTTCTCGTATCGACAATTGGCACTGGTCTGTGCTTCCTCGGAACGGCGACCTATGCGCATTTTCTGAACGAAGTGCCCGGCTTTGGGGTCAACAATGTGGTGATCAATGCCTCGGCGATTGTGCCCAAGGAGAGCATCATATCGCAGGCAAACATATCGAAAATATTCGAGAATCAACGTCAGGATGAGCAGCAGCAGCAGCAGCAGCAACAACAATTGCAACATCAGTTGACCACCATGTGGCAAGAGATGGACACAACCGAGTCATGGAATCGTAGCAGACGTGAGCTGGACATGGACACCACCATGCAGCCAGTAGATGATCAGGAGATTGAGATCACAACGTTGCTGCCAATGGCGATTCCAACAGTTCCATCGACAGTCCGCAGCGAATTGATGCCCTCGAAACCGCCGATAGTGGAGGATCTGCTGCTGACGGTGCCCAAGCAGGAGACCAACTATTTAGTTTGGGTGCCTCTGATTCTCTTGCTACTCTCCGCCTTCTTCTCGCATCTGGGCATACGCATGATACCTTGGGTACTCATTGGCGAGGTCTTTCCCGCTGACATTCGCAACAGCGCATCAGGATTTGCCGGTGGCGTTGGTTATGTTTTCGGCTTTCTGGCCAATAAGCTGTTCCTCTTCATGCTGACGACATTGACGTTACCGGGCACATTTGCCTTCTATGCCACCGTCGCCTTTATTGGCACCATTGTCCTCTATTTTACACTTCCTGAGACAGAGGGTCGCACTTTAGGCGTAAGTTCTACATACAACAAAATTAAATCCATTGATTGTTAGTCATATTTTTTACAAATGTCTTGCAGGAAATCGAGGCACATTTCTCAAAGAAATCGGATGTGAATTTGCTGCGCAGGCAGCCATCCCCAAGAGAGATTGAAAAGCAACAGCGACCGATCGGCAATCCAATGCAGTCCAATGCCATACACTTGGATAATCTACAGAATCTGCATGTCCCCATTAGCTCGCAGCAGCAGTCCAAGATTATCCATCTGCAGCAAAGCGACTTTGCGCCGCAAACAAATACAAACAGTTCTCTCCGCGGCACCACTAATCCAGCCTTCGAGGAGAGCAGCAATACCACACACCTGTAATACGAGTACTTTAGACCAGTGGTGTCCAAAATCACACAATAATTTATTGCGCTTCTTTGGGTAGCAGCGAAGCACGAAGTTTACTGCTTTACACTGCAAAAAAATGTAATAAAAGCATATTCGAACTGTCGCATCGTAACAGTTGGCGACGTAAAGAGAGCAAAGTGTATGATGAACGCAGAGCAGCGACCGACATCAAAAAGGTTTAGCCGATCAGATGCTTTGTGAGAGAATAAAAAGCCGACCCGCAGAATGTGCTATTTATAGAACACACGTATTCTCTCATTCTGTACGTGTGTCGGCTGCGACGCCGGCAGAATTATGAGCTTCTATCCCATAGGATAGATTTTTGGCATTTTGGACACCACTGCTTTAGACACATTTGTATTTTCCCCCGTTGTCCCTTTTATTTAACTATGTATGTACTTGACAGTCCAGTGATATTTATAAGCAGTAAAGTAACATAATGAGATACCAAAAATCCGTTGTCTTCAATTATTTGGTCGAGTTTTTCAAATCACATTTCACTTGCATTAAAAACTGTAATGCTAATGCAAATGAAATTTCAGTTAAATTAAAAATAGTAATCCTAATGAAATGCTGTTTCACTAAATGTAATGATGATAATAATGTAATGTTAAATAGTTTTTTTTTCGTCATTTAATAATTATAATGATAACTTAAATTCATTAGCATTGATAATTTCATTCATCTCATTTTACTAGCTATGCAATTTAAAATTTTGTTTTTGGTAAACAATTTTTAATTTTGTTTTACAGGCTTTCTGTTACTTTTGAGGCAACTTAAGTTAGTTTTAAATTTGGGAAAACCCAAAAGAATAGGTCATGAACGATAAAATGATTGGAAACTTATAACTAACATATTCATATTAAAATTACACTATATATGTTACAGTTATATATTTCCAAAGCACTCTAGTTGGGAGATCGAGTGGGTGGCACCTTTTTAATCTTCTTTTTCTCGCCTGAATGGTGAGTTGTTTGGCCAGAGCGTTCGGATGTCCACCAAGGAGTAGCACGCAGTTGGCAGATTGTCTTTGTAGCACATCTCCAATCATGGGAATTTTATGGTCACTTTCAATGTCCCTATTTCGTAAGTACCAAGGAACACCAGTAATTATTCGAAGCATTTATTGAATTTAATAAATTGCTTAAGAGTGTGCATTGATATCATTTTATAGTTCAAGCCAAAAAGTATGCAAGCTTTGGCGAATTTCCCATTACCATCCAATGAATGGAATATCCCTAGCACTCAACGTGACTAATCATAAAACCAAACGAGTCAAACATCACTCTCTACATCATTGCTGTATTTTAATAAACTTTTTCAGCTACAGTGCACTCGCGAAACCGTGAATATTGCATATTGTGAACAAATCTTTTTAAAATTGACTTTGTAAGAAGGTTATCAAAGTCAGAAAGCTCTAAGGTAATTCCAAAATGTGAACGATGCGCAAATATGTATGAACACTCTTGGCTTTAATTACTAGATCGTTAAAAAGTCCCCGGACTGACAGTGAAAAAAACATTTTTTTTTTTTTAATCAATATATTTATTCAATATAGTCTCCGTCTAGCTTAATGCACCTTGTCCAACGGTCTTTCAACATTTCGATGCCTTTTTTGTAGTGGTCTGAAGCAAGTCCCTCAAAATAGGCTTCAGTTTCCCATTCAACTTCTTCATTCGAGTAAAATTTTTTTCGTTCACACGATCAAGCAATGCTAAGTATTATTTGTTGCATTTTTCACCCTTTTTAAGATAGTCGATGTGTTTTATACCATGTCCATCCCAAATTACACTGGCAAAAACCTTACCAGCCCATCGACTTGCCTTCACGCGCTTCGAACGGCTTTCACCGGCCTCTCGCCACTCAGCTGATGACCGATTGGACTCCGGAATGTAGTGATGGATCCAAGTCTCATCCATGGTGATATATCGACGCAAAAATTCGCTTGGATTTCGGCTAAACATGTCCAAACAGGACTTGGAATCGGCCACTCGTTTTTCACTTTGTTCAATTTCTAGGAAATGCGGCACCCATTTTACATTGAGCTTTTTCATATGCAAATGGTCATGCAAAATCGAAACCGCTGACCCAGTCGATATGCCCATAGTTTCAGCAATCTCACGCACTTTGACTCTTCGATCAGTCAATACGATTTGACGGACTTGTCTGATGATCTCTGGGATAATCACCTCTTTTGGTCTTCCCGAACGCTTCGAGTCGATTTACCTGGAGCAGAGACCCCGTAATGCTTATCAAGCCATGTCTTTGCTTCTACGGTATTTTTTCCTATCAAAAAACAGTGTTTAATCAAAAGACGAAATTCAGCTATTTCCATTTTTAAAAAAACTTAAAAAGTTGCACAACAATAATATTTCTAACTCGATAGCGAAGCTTCCGATTGCGCTAAAATTTCACTGGAGCCTAGAAATAAACTAGTCAGTCAAAAAAAATTGATTTCAAAATTTTAGCGGAGTGGCCTATGTATCAGTCCGGGGACTTTTTGAACGATCTAGTAGTTCACGTTTTTGCGAGTGCACTGTATTTCAACCTACATTTTTATGGTTAGAAACTCCCATTCAGTTAGTTAATTAAATCCAGAAATAAAGATTTGCTAGTTTCTTATCTTTTTAATTGATTTCTTCCGTTGGTTACATAATTTGATAATTGACATTGCCACATTACAATAATCCGTTTAATTAGCGGAAAATTCGATACAGTAATGGTATGATTTTCAGACCATAGACAATTTACCTTAGCGGTCTTACAAAAAATACTTAATAAAAATTCACATCAAATATCCTTATATATCAAATAGCAATCTAGAGTTCACGAAGTGTTATCTCTTTTATTTATATTTTATCGTCTGTATCGTACAATTTTTGTCCAGGCTTTGCTTTTTCATTGTACAGACAGGTATAATGATACATCTTTTCTTTGCCAGACCCTTGGACTAACATACCGCAGCCCACATATCCAACTCTTTGATTAATTATGTTTGCAAAAGCATAATCTTCCCTTGAAGCATTTGACGGAAAGCTTGATATAAACTTGATATCCACAGCACGAAATTTACCCATAAACCATATTCTCCATATTACATATTCCGCCCATTCTTCTGGACTGTAAATTGTAGTGTCTACCTTTGTTGACAATGAACTTCTTGCCACGTTTAAATAACGGGCCGTGTTCACACACTCACTGGCTTTGTCATCATTGCAAAAGTTGGTTACACGCATCGCCAGAATGGCGAGCTCATTATCCCAGTGCAATCTGGGCAATTTCTTTGCCTTTGGTAATTTTTGTAGGGCCGGTGGTCTGGATACACGATCGCGCAGGTAATTATGCCGATCAATAATTTTCAAATATAATTTTTCCATGTTGACGCCTTCGCGTGGTTTCGGGCAATTTTCTCCCCACTTTATAAGTAATTAATTGTATTGAATTAATTGATTTGATTGAAATACTATTGTTTACTTACAAACGAATTCCCACAGGCGATGTGCTTCACACCCGCCGGACAAAGTCCTTTGCGGCAATAGTCCTCAGGTGGATTTGGAATACGCAATTCCCCACGCATTACGTACTTAGGCTTTTTTGTCCTGAAAATTGGGTTACTCGAAAAGGCCATCGCATGCAAGTAGAGAACGCATACAATTGAAACCTGTAGGAATATCTTAACCAACGAGACTTGCATCTTCAATGCTCCAATCACTTATACTGAAAGTATCTCCAGATACTCGGGGACTTGGTTTCGTAAGATGTGCAATTCGATCCATGTTCCACTTGATCGAAATCATCTAATTGGCGGTACAAATTACTAATGGATGGGTCTCCCTATAAGCTATAACCGTAATTCTAGGAGGTCTCTTATAATATTGGGAAGTTTATTTTATCAAAGCTGTAAACTTGTTTTGAGCTGAACCTAAAACCGTCAAATTTTGTGCACTGCACCAATTCCTACTATTTGTATTAATGCGTAAAAAACGTCTTAATAAGTACAAGGTGGAAGATGCTCTCATTTTTGCAAATGGCCGCCAATGTCAAATCTGTTTTGACATTTGTGGACTAGACAGATACAGAATACAAGTGAATAAGATACACCATGGAGCGATACACTCCCCAAGAACGCAGAATAATTGTTATAATGTAATAATAATAACCGCTTTATCTCTCGTTTTTGATATTTGCACTGGCCGGCCAGATCACCCGAATTAACCATTCCAGACTTCTTTTTATGGGGTTTTTTTAAAGTCGCAGGTTCACGTCAACAAGCCGCAAACTCTTGAAGCCCTTAAGGAAAATATTCGCCAGGAATGCGAGAACCTGTCGCCCGAAGTTCTGGCAAAAGTGATGGAAAATGCCATAAAACGGGCGTATGGTCATGAGCTCTGGCAGCGAACACTTGGCCGATGTCATCTTCTCGCCTAAACCAATAAAATTCTTAAGGTTCGAATAAACATAATCAAAAAACAGAATCAAAATTTTTCATTTAGAAAAAAAATGAGAGCCAAACCACATCGGATGACTTTTTTTGCGCCACCCTGTATAACACGGTGTTACAGTCAAAAAACTTCTGGAATGCGACATAGCATAGGTTGTAGATATAGTTAAATGTAACATTGTGACATACTAGAATTTTTTGTTGCACATCTAAATTTTAAATTACGGTAAAAAAAACATATTTTCGAGGTTGATAGATTTAATCCTATGTCTTAAATTATGCATCCTACAATAAATTGTAATACATCGTGGGAAAGTGAAAAGTAACACCTTTCTAACGGTGTATTAAACAGCAATTTCTGATAAATATTGAGGGAGCTACATGTAAAAATATATGGACTTGACTTACATACGTAGCTGTTAACGAAAGAAGCTACAGATATGATCTATGAATCGTTGAAAAGGTATTTTGAAAGGCTCTTAGGCATACCTACAAATTTTTTTTCAACTTAATATTATTCGTCACAAAATTGGATATCAGAAATTTTGGGGCAAGAAAATGTTTTCGTCACTAGACTTTTACCTCGTAAAAAGGTTTTTTTTATGGGATATCAGAAATTTTTGAATAAGACATTAGATATTTTGAAAACTTCAATATTTTTTGACAGTATAACTTGTCAGTCTTGTTTATTGTTTGTACAGCAAAAACAAACAGTCTGGCAACACTGGTTCTTTTTACGAATTGCAGAATCTATCAGCACTCTCAAACTCTGGCTGCTATGACACTTTGTTGCTGCTGCGCTATTAAAATTCAAAGTAAAACGTATATCTTCAGTTAATAGGATATATCTTCCAAAACTATCGATAAATTTTTTTGTGTCATATATTAAAAAACGCGAAATTTTACAAACTAAAATGTATTGAAAATTGAAAAACATCGTTAGCGGCGTTTTCTCAAAAACCGCCAAAATGTGGCAAAAAATACCTTATTTCACCTGTATCAATTTACCTGTGCTTTTAAGCAAAAAAAAGTACAGCTATGCTTAAAAGCCCTTCAAACTACCTTTTCAACGATATATAGATCACATCTGTAGCTTCTATCGTTTGGATGCTATAAGGGTTTCAATTTCAGCGATTTTTAGCGATTTCCCGCTAAACTAGCGATTTTTCGAAAAAGTCGTAGAACAAACGTTTCTAGATTTTTGAGCGGGAACAAGTCCCCATTCAAACTTTTAAGCTAAATCATCGCTTTGATACAAACAAACAAACAAACAAATAAACAAACAAACAGACTGACTTTTCATCTCATTTTCGGAAGGCCCCTAAATATTTCAAAATGAATTATCTTTTGAACCATTAGTCAGATTTTGATGATCGAAGTGTCATTCGCGTATTTTTAATTAGAATAAAAAAAAATTCAAAAACAATTAAAAAAAAGCTCCAACGGCCCCATTAGCTCCAATCATCCAAATTTTTCCACTCCCACTTACACCTGTTTATCTCACGAGTTTTCAAAAGTCTTAGTATGCACATTTGTAAGTCAAATTGATACCTTTCGATCGGTATATAACTCGACCTGATCGGACAGTCATAGCAAATTTTCCATTCTTCCTGTGTATATATGCTAGTCGCCTTCGCACCCTTCGTGCTGCTTTCGTCACTAGCGCGGACTGCCGTCCGCAGTGATATGTCAAAAAACGCGGAATTAAACTTACAAAAAATACTTAATAAAAATGCACATCAAATATCCTTATATATCAAATAGCAATCACGAAGTGTTATCTCTTATTTATATTTTATTGTCTGTATCGTACATTTTTTGTCCAGGCTTTGTTTTTTCATTGTACAGACAGGTATAATGATACCTCTTTTCTTTGCCAGACCCTTGAACTAGCATACCGCAGCCCACATATTTAACTCTTTGATTAATTATGTTTGCAAAAGCATTATCTTCCCTTGAAGCATTTGACGGAAAGCTTGATATAAACTTGATATCCACAGCACGAAATTTACCCATAAACCATATTCTCCATATTACATATTCCGCCCATTCTTCTGGACTGTAAATTGTAGTGTCTACCTTTGTTGACAATGAACTTCTTGCCACGTTTAAATAACGGGGCGTGCTCACACACTCACTGGCTTTGTCATCATTGCAAAAGTTGGTTACACGCATCGCCAGAATGGCGAGCTCATTATCCCAGTGCAATCTGGGCAATTTCTTTGCCTTTGGTAATTTTTGTAGGGCCGGTGGTCTGGATACACGATCGCGCAGGTAATTATGCCGATCAATAATTTTCAAATATAATTTTTCCATGTTGACGCCTTCGCGTGGTTTCGGGCAATTTTCTCCCCACTTTATAAGTAATTAATTGTATTGAATTAATTGATTTGATTGAAATACTATTGTTTACTTACAAACGTATTCCCACAGGCGATGTGGTTCACACCCGCCGGACAAAGTCCTTTGCGGCAATAGTCCTCCGGTGGAGTTGGAATACGCAATTCCCCACGCATTACGTACTTAGGCTTTTTTGTCCTGAAAATTGGGTTACTCGAAAAGGCCATCGCATGCAAGTAGAGCACGCATACAATTGAAACCTGTAGGAATATCTGAACCAACGAGACTTGCATCTTCAATGCTCCAATCACTTATACTGAAAGTATCTCCAGATACTCGGGGACTTGGTTTCGTAAGATGTGCAATTCGATCCATGTTCCACTTGATCGAAATCATCTAATTGGCGATACAAATTTCTAATAGATGGGTCTCCCTATAGCTACAAACGCAGCTATAATGCGTAAAAAAACGTCTTAATATCACTGGATACGATAGTCCGAGCTAGTGACGAAAGCAGCACGAAGTGTGCAAAAGGCGACTAGCAATATATACAGGAAGAATGGATAATTTGCTTTGACTGTCCGATCAGGTCGAGTTATATACCGATCGAAAGGTACAGATAATTAGTTTTAAAACATTGAGTGGTCTTCCGAAAATGAGATGAAAAGTCAGTCGACTTGCTTGTTTGTCTGTTAGTATCAAATCGTTGAAGTAGCTTCAAAGTTTGAATGAGGACTTGGTTCGATCAAAAATCTAGAAACTTTTGTCCTACGACTTTTTCGTAAAATCGCTTGCTTCTTCGGAAATCGATAAATCCCGCTTAAATTGACACCCCCATAATATGTAAACGATACAAGCGAAAGATATGTTCTATATATCGTTGGAAAGGTATTTTAAAGGGCTCTTCGGCACACACTTTAATTTTTTCTAGAGTACATAGGTAAAAAGCTTCAGGTGAAAGAAATTTCTTTGGCGATTTAAGAAAAATCTACACATCAAATCACTATAAAATATAGTCATTGAAATTCCGCATTTTTGGACATACAACATAACATATATCTGTGAAAATTCGTTTGGGAAAGATATTAACTGTTAGCTGAATTTACTTTTTACCTTTACACTACTGCATGTATGTACACTAGAGTGCATCGATTTTTTTCACAAGAAATGGTAACCCATTTTCGTAATCTATGGTCAATTCTAAGATGTTTTCACGAAGAAACCATAGTTCTAAAATGAATTCCTGGTCCGCGCTTTTTGAGTTGAAAAATTCATTTTTTGAACATTTATATCTTGGGTGTTTATTGTCCGATCCTGACAAACTTGGTGTCAATACTCTTGTTAGGACCAGGACTTTTAAAATTCCATAGAACCAAAGGACGAAATGTCCTTTAAGCGTTATTTTCATCCTTGGGACGACGATTTCGCGATTCGATTATGTCAAGATATATCCTAAAAAATTAGTCAGAATTTAATATAATTTTGGCCCAAAGAACATTTTTATCATCCTTGAACCTGTAATTTTTATTATAATTATTAATTATAATTAATTATAAATTCATTTCTAAGGGTTAATATCGGTTTTCCATACATGCAAAAAAAAAAGCACATAAAAGCAAGATGCAAAAATTGTCTGCATTTCATTGTCTTATGGGGCATTTACACTAGTTGACAAGCTGGTCAATTTCATCTCAGTAGGCTGAAAATTTGGATGGCAACTTAGTCAACTCTAGTGTAAACGGTGGTCAACTCTAAGCAAAAGTGTGTTGACTTGGTAAAAAGCACAGCCCACTGAGATGAAATTGACAAGCTTGTCAACTAGTGTAAAGGCACCATTATGCATGTACACTCATACAGTGTGCCACTAATGTCTTCATACAGCATACATTTTTCAAATTTGGGTATAATAAAGATGGTTAGATGCGGGTTTTTTATATTAACCTTTTAATCACTTAAATTCCGTTCGAATGATACAAAAATTTCTATAACCCATTAAGTACCCTTGGAAAATTTTGAATTTTAGAAAAAGTCAATTTGTCAAGTTTTTTCCTCGATTTTTTCAAAAAAATATTTTGATGCAAAACATTTTTTTTAAACAATTCTATTAGCAACTGCAAAAAAAATTATCAAAAATATTTTTACTAGTATATTTTAATGATTTTTTTAAAATTGCTAAAAAGCCAAATTTTGTATGAAAAAGAGGACATGGTGTTAAAATAGTCACTTTTAGCAACACTGAGAGAGTAATGCGCTTTTAGTATTATTGCAAAGAATTTTTTTTTATTTTTGTGAACCGAAACCATACCGGTATTTTAAAACCGAAACACACAAAAACCGGTTCACCGTTACGAAACCTTTATTCAAAGACTTACCGTAACCGATAACCGAAAACCTAAATCCGAATTTATCCGAAACCGTAACTGAAACCGATATTCGTTTCGGCTTTAATCCCTGGTTACAATCTTACTATCTTAGTTAGTGTTATCGATAGATTACAAAAAGTCAATTTTTGAAATCAATACAAAACATTTCACAGTGAGTTTTTGATAAATTTTACATTTTTTGCCTGGAAATACCCATATGCAACATATGTACATATTTTTAAATATGATTAATTAGTCTTGTTATCAATTAAATCCCAATACAGCGGGAAAGCTATAGTCGCGGCCCCTTTTAGGTGCTTGTATTGCCGAAAAACCCTAAAACAGCCACTCCTTTGAAAGTCTCTTTGCGTTCAGCATGAGGTTTCGTTTTGTTATTTATTATTATTTATGTATGTGTGGCTGTGATATTTTTGCATTGTAAGGATTCAACGATTAGTCTATTCAAAAAAGATTTAAATACGAAAAAAGGCATTCCGGCCATTCTATTTAGTCTTTAAGTGATTCTAAACTACAGTGGCCTTTTAAAATTTGCAAATTGGCATTGTCACAATATATTAAAGACTTTTAGATATTATGCACCCCATGGGCCGGTTAGCGACCGTGCATAACTTTATCGATTGTTAATCTTCTTAAAAAGAAGAGTTTTTTTTTTGTTTTTTTATGAATTTGCTGTATATTTGCAAGTGATTATTTATGGGCAAAGTAAAGTATTCAAAGATTTGTATTATTAATTCTGATTTCAATTACAATAATATCAAAGTATATAATCATATAGTTTTTGTCCAGCCTTGGTTTTTTCATTGTACAGACAGGTCAAATGATACATCCTTTTTTGGCCAGACCCTTGAATAACCATACCGCAACCCACATATCGAACTCTTTGATTAACTATATTTGCGAAAACAATATCGTCGTATGTAGGATCTGACGGAAAACTTTCTATGAATGTTTCGTTCACAAGATAACCAAGGGGACCAATGAACCATTTGTCGTTGACTACTTTGTTCAACCAATCTTTCATATCGATATTTGCAGTGCCTACCTGTTCTGACCATACACTTTTGGCCACGTTTAAAAAACGGGCCGTGTTCACACACTCACTGGCTTTGTCATCATTGCAAAAGTTGGTTACACGCATCGCCAGAGTGGAAAGCTCATTATCCCAGTGCAATCTGGGCAAGTGCTTTGCTTTTGGTAAGAGTTTAACTTTTATTCTGCACATAGTATCCCGCAGGTTATTAAGATGATCAATGATATCCGAATGCCATTTATCCATGTTCACGCCTTCGCGTGGTTTCGGGCAATTTGCTCCCCACTTTATAAGTGATTGATTGTATTAAATTAATTGATTTGATTGAAATACTATTGTTTACTTACAAACGTATTCCTACAGGCGATGTGGTTCACACCCGCCGGACAAAGTCCTTTGCGGCAATAGTCCTCCACTGGAGTTGGAATACGCAATTCCCCACGCATTACGTACTTAGGCTTTTTTGTCCTGAAAATTGGGTTACTCGAAAAGGCCATCGCATGCAAGTAGAGCACGCATACAATTGAAACCTGTAGGAATATCTGAACCAACGAGACTTGCATCTTCAATGCCCCAATTACTTATACTGAAAGTATCTCCAGATACTCGGGGACTTGGTTTCGTTAGATGTGCAATTCGATCCATGTTCCACTTGATCAAAATCATCTAATTGGCGATACAAATTACTAATGGATGGGTGTCTCTATAAGCTATAATATTGAAAAGTTGTTTTTCACCGACTCTGTTCGTCCTACCATCTCTATAAACGGTTAAGTATATAAAATAAAATTCAAATAAGTGTCCAATATATTCGCAATATTAGATGAAAATAGTATTGCGAAGCATTGGATTGATAGTTGTCATGTTGAAATAATAACGCCCAGTTCAATAACGTCGACGGGCGTAATTCCATTTTCAAAAGTGCAATAACAGACACAGCAAGGTTGATTTAAGACTTGAACTCTGGTGTGGCCTTATCTAAGAAAGGCGAAGGTAATTGTCTAACAAATGCACGTTTCGATAATTCTTGTCGGTCATCAGTGCTAGAAAAAATTAAATTGAAATAAATTTGATAAGAAATATATATGCGACGTTTCATGATAATTCGCCCAACCGATTAACTTTTCGCAAATCTGGAAGAGATGATAGGCTTAACCCATTTTAAGCTAATGGGTATTTAAATACCCAAAAAAGTGTTGACACTTTAAAAATTTTAGAACGGGGAATAGTAAAGAGAAATAACAAAAATATAAGTATAAAAATTGAACAGTTTAGTTATCCTTGGTATACCTGTAGTTTTTTACAGGTGAATATCTAGGTTTTTTTCTGCATAGAAAATGTTGAGGAAGAAAGCTGAAAAATGTATGGAAATCGGTAAAATAAAATTTTAAGAAAAACATTTTTTTGTGTTTCTCTCAACTTTTATGCCTAGAAGAACATATATCAAAATTTTGTCAAAATCGTACCAGCCGATCTACAGGCCTTTAATGGGTTAACCCATCATTTCAGTTTTCAGATAAAAAGTATGCAATGGCTACGCATGTCAATTCTATTATTTGAAATGCAGAAAAGCATGCAATGATTTTAGCATGCGACTATTAAATTTAAGGAAAGGCGCAAAAGTATAAAAATAGTCGAAGTCAATTTGCGCGCTAAAATGAAAAATTTTAAATTTTAAAAAATCAATTAAAAATTGAATAAAAACAATTTCAAAAAAACAACAAAATACAAAATTTTGTAAAATGATCAAGTTCAATCTAAAATTAGTTTGGTGTCAAAGTTGAGAAAAAACAAAAAAAAAAATTGAGAAATAACAAAAAAATTGAGAAACAAAATAAAATTAGAAATTCGAGAAAAATTCAACAAAATTCTAGCTTCAAAATTAAGCAAAATGCCGATTATAAAAAGACATTTTTGACGCGGTCAACAACGTACACCATCCAATCATCACGGGAGCCTCCACAGCAAATAAGCTTAGAAAACATTTGGTAAGGCTTGGCTTTTAAAGATATAGCCGTTCTTTTACTCGTCTGAGCTTACACTTCTGGGCCAAGCTCATCAGTTAGTTAAGGGATGTCAAGTGCAAAAAGAACAGTTGGGTAATTTAAATGCTGTGCTATCATTTATATCATTATTACTTGTAACTATCATTTTATGTGAACTTCCGACTTGTAACGTATGTTTAAAGCATGCTTAAGTATAATGTTGTATAACACATTCATTTTTCATATATGTATGTAGATATTAATATGCACACACAGGACAAGGCGACACAGAATAAAATTGTTCAACTTTAAGTTTCGTCATCCTGGAGCTCAAGGAACTGCGTGCAAACATCGCGGCTGCATTCGCCCTTGTTATTGAATAGGAATTTATAGTAATGACCATCCGCGCAAATAGCTAAAAACGGGGAAAAGAAACATAGTTAAATATATGTATGTAAGTCTCTCATTAAATGTGTGAGTGTGTGGTGTGAACTTACCCACAACCGAATTGGAATCGGCGCCAAAGGCACATATACAGCGAGGTCCTTGTGGTATGGAGAATTTCACAAAGCTCCATTGACTTGAGAAATACTTGGGTAATATCGGAAGCGATGATTGTTGCTGTTTGTTGCCTTCCAAATTGAAGACGTGTATGGTACCATGATCAGAGGCCACAACAATCATAGTCGATTGATGATTGAAATTGATGCAAAATATATTTGCATGATTGCTGCCACGTCGCAGCTCCGACACCTTTTTCCCATTCTCCGTATCGAATATGCGTATAAGCGTGCCCTTTTCACCGGCAGTGGCCAAGCGGGTGCCCTGCAAATTCAATGCAATGCAACTGATTGCCGCCTCATGAGCAATCACCTCCAATGGGGCACGCTCTGTATTGGCAAGATCAACGATTTGTACATGACCGGTTCGTCGACCCGGGAATGCAAGTAGACTTTTATTGCTATGTGGGCACAACACGCACAGTCCGTTCGGATTGGCGCTTGTCTCAAACACATGCAACTGTTGTGGCTGCTGTGTGAATGTGTACACCTTGATTACACCCTCCAGCACAACGACAATCCGATCCCGTCTCAGACGAACAGCGCGCACCGGCTGATTAAAGTCCAATGAAATGGCCGGCGCTTTCTTTAGATCATCCCAGACAATCACTTTATTGGGCGGATATAGAGGCCGAATGCCGCCACCAACAAGCGCCAGATAATTGCAACGAAAGAGCATTTCCACATGGCTAAGACCACCTGTGAAAAACAAAAATAATACAAAAATTTAATATTGCAATTGGAGCGTGGGAAAAAGTCACACATTAAACAAGAAATATTTCTATAAACATATTTATTTCTTTCTGACAATTTAAATGTTAATTAGGTTAAGAGTTGTTCAAAATTAACGGTGGCTTTAACAATCGATAAATTATCTCTAATCTTAACAATACATGTTCATATCAATGAGAGTAATAACAATAAACTGCATTTAATTAAAAAATTCTGAATTTAATAATATTTAATATAGAGACAAATGCAATTGTTGACATTTCACTCATATAAATATAAATTCACTTCTATTAATTTAATATTCGTTTTCAATAACAGATTAAATACACAAATTTATTAACAATCATACTATAAAACATTATATACATATATTGCTTGTGTGAAATTTTAAAAAATTAAAAAGCCAAAAGTACTATTACAGCACATATTAATGAATATTTACATGTTTTTGCGCTAACTTTATATACATACATATGTACATTTGTACATTCATACAAGATAGACTGCAAGTAAATAAATTTACACACACACACAGACGCACACACACTTACCTTCGGGAAAGTATTGACGTTCCTTTTCCTTCAGCGGATCGCAATTGTACACTCGAAATCCGGTGTCTGTGGCACAGGCAAAGCATCCTGCGGCGCAATTAGATTATTAATCATCCAATATAATTGATATATAGTATATTTTTAAGCACGTTGAATCTTCATGTTAGTGAATATGTAAACAACAAACAAAATGCATGTATGTATAGTATACATAAGTACATACCCTGGTCCTGGTTAAACCCAGCATAGAGCAGGCCATTGCCATACGGATTTTGATCCGTTAAATTCATATTTCGTTGCTCGAATTCGCACGCTCAATTATCTTCAATATTCTTACGCCTTTTGTAACACCCAAATTTTTATCTGCTGATGAATGATTCTTATTTATTTTTTGTACAAATGTACCAGGGCTGGCTTCACAGCAGTGTTGCCAGGTGTTGAGCGCTCGCATAAGCTAGATTCTGAGCTAAAATAAACTAAAACTAAAAAAATATCCTGACAAACAAGCTGGACATGTAAGGACATACAAAATCCTTAGGTTTTAATTTAAATTAAATTAGTTAGCAAATCATCGATTTCATTATTTTCTTCCTCACTTAAATATTTATCTCTTTTTGAATAAGACATTTTTTTGTGGCATGTTGTAGGTGTAAAATTAAATATAATATAATTAAAAAATAAATAACAATGATTTAATTAGCAACAAAGCTTTTGCTTTATTTTGTATTTCAAGTTTATAAGAGCATTTTGTTGCACAATTTTGTTTTAACTATATTAATCTGACTGAAAACGGCAATGAGAGCATTTGATTGGCGAAAAATGCAAGGGACTCAAATGGATTATTATTCCCTGCGTCTTTATGTGCGAGCACCTCTGAGCAAAATCTGACAGTGTCAATAATAAGATGATTTTCATCAAGCTTTGATTTCAATTCATCCATGAAATCATCATCAGTGATTCCAAACATTTTCTGAAAAAATAAGACAAAACGACCAAAAAAAAAGGGAAAAAAGGCCAAAAAAAACTAAAAAATAAGGCAGAAAATAGGCCAAATTTTGGTTATATAATTTTTTTTTATTTAATTTTATAGTTTTAAGGCCTCTTCAATGATTTTTTCGTCTTCATTATCTTTGTTGGCATTGTACGTCGCCATGGTGCTTATAAGCTTAACATATTTGTCAGGCAAGTTGTACGAATGGCAACACGATATGTGTCGACGCAACCCGAATCTGCAGAAGATAAAATATGCAAATGCATACAATTGAAAAATTAAAAAATATAATATATATATTTACCTAATTGTTAAAATAGCATTTAACGTCTCTATTTCAAGACGGTTCCTTAGCTTAGTTTTAATCAAACTAACTTGACTAAACACCTTCTCTACTTCAGCGTTTGACCAAGGCAACGATAAAAGAGTCAGAGCGAAAGAAACCAGCTCTGAAAAAGGGTTATTGCCGGCAGAGTCTCGATATTTGTGCTTCGGACCAAAATTTTGATGTATTTTCAACACTCTCCCATTTTAAGAGGTGAATTTTGGCGTAATAGGAAAGTGTTTTTGCCTTTATATCGTTTACATTTTCAAAAAGTTGTAAAATTGGCAGTATAAATTTCTTTTTGGGCTCAATTTAATTGAATCTAAAAAAAAGCCAGATTTTCGGATAGAAGATGTTTGAGATTTTTCCCGGCTGAAGCCGTTAAAAACCAGACAAATCTATCCGAAAAAAAGCTGATTTGGCATCACTGATCATCATTAAACATTTAAAACTTATAAAATATTTATTAATTGCTAGAATATGCTATATGAATTTTAAAATATGCTAGATCTAGCCTGAAATAAGCTGAATAATAAGCACTGTTTTACAGTGTTATCCCGCAGCCAACTTCACGCTACTCTAACCTGCGCATAAATCTGTTAACTGGGACTGCGGAGCGTAATTTAAATGTGATCTGTTTTTTAGTTCATTTAGCAATTAATTAGAAATCAAATGTAATTTAATGAAGACAAATAAATTAGATATCATTTTAATATATGTTGGGTGCTTGTCCCCCCCGAGGGGTCAAGTTGGTAAAAATCTTTCGTAATAAAATGTAAAAAAAATCGAAAACCTAAATCAAAATTCGTGTATAATTTTCAAAATATAGCTTCAAAATTAAGTAAAATACCAAAAAAAAGGATATATTTTTAAATAAAGAAAACTGCTTTCCTGGGTATTCTGTTATTTAACAAAACAACACAAAATTTCTGGTAAAATTTTCAAAATTCTAGCTTCAAAATTAAGAAAGTTCCACTTTTATCGCGAAAAAACTTCACTTTTGAAAGTGCGAAAGTGGGGCCCAAAGGCTGCCACCTTTTTTTTGCAGTCGTAGCCAGGGCTGCAACCTTTTTTAAATCAGGGTTGCCAGATGATTTTTTTTTTTAGTCATTTCGCTTTGGCGTTGTGATTTACTTTTGTTGTTAGAACTCGCGAATTTTGTATATTGATGTCTTTTATTCGATCACCTTGGAATTAACAGCAATAATATGGATTGCATAGATCAAAATGCTCTCGAAGACGACGACAATATTGAGCCCTGTCGTGCGTGTGGCATTTATTTCCTATCAGATCATGCTGTCATTCAGCCAATATTTACAAAAACTGGAGCCGGCGAAAATTCGAATGGTAACATGCCAGAAATAGTGAAACTTATGAACGAATGGAGCCTTCAGGTCAGTGCACAAATAGTTGGAGAGATGACGTTTGAACACTTTAACGTTGTTGCAGGTGAAGGCGAATGACGGACGACCGCAGAACATGTGCAGGTCTTGCATAGGGGAATTTCAGAAGATTCTAAAGTTCAAGCGAAGCTGCTTGGAGACACAGGAGCAATTTGATGTACTCGACTACAAGCGAGCACACAATGGTGTCGTAATTAAGAAGGAAATTGAGCCAGAGCAGACATTTTGCGGATTCATTTATCTCGACACTGACGATGAAGACGATGGTAGCGAAGAAGATGGCAGTCGACGCGTCTGTGCTCCTTTGGATATACCACATGTGCCTATCAAGATGGAGCACACGGCTCGAGTACCACAAGAGACACCATATCAGCCAACAGTTCAGATTCAGGTTGCCAGTATTCTGCCAGAGGAGGCGACTTTCTCACAAATCAAGCCGCAAGAGCTGGCCACTGCAAATGGTTTAAGTTCCACACAAGAGAGTGAAGATGAAATCATCAAGTTTACTTATGACGATGACTGTGATGGCGATGGCGAAGAGTTAACCACGTTGCCGGCACCAACTCAGGAGACTGGTGTCTACTGCAAGCTATGCGGACACGCGTCAATCACGCAAGAGAAGCACACGGAGCACATGAGTCGCATGCATATGCTAAAGGATTGCGAGTGTCATATATGCGGCAAGAAGTTTGTCAATGCCCACGAGTCCCGTCTACGCTTTCATATGAAATGGCACAAGCTGCAGAAGCATCTAAAGTGTCCCATCTGCGGTTTCTATTGCAACTCCAAGGATACACTGAAGGAGCATAAGCTCGCGGTGCACACACGAGCCAAGTGTGAATTCTGTGGTAAACGTAAGTGGATTCAAACAGCTCCATCTCAAATGGCTAATCAATTATATTCTTATTGTATAATTGACAGAAATTAAACATCAGCAGCTGCAAGCGCACTTAAATCGGCATCTTAAGGGTAAATGCAATTAATATTATTGCAATACAAATGAAATTAATAGAGAATTCGTTTGTTTTTTTTTGTACAGAACACGAGGAGGAGCTAGCGCTAAAGTTGAGGTCAATGCAAACGGCAGAGCCGCTAGAAACACCTGCTACAAGCACATGCACAGGACAAGAATCCTGTCTGATACAGTGCGCCTTTTGCGAATTCCATTTTATAGACGCCGAGCAACTGCAAGCCCATGTTCAGGAAACGCACACAACGTCTCCAGCGGCAACTCCAAAGGAGCCGGAGCCCGATCCCGATTCAGATCCCGATCTGGTCGAAATGGTTGATGTGTCCACAATATTTCCAGATACTTCAAACGCGCTGCACACAAACACAAATGCGATTCAAGATGCCTCAACTAGCAGCAAGTATTCCGACACCTCGAGTCGTCCCAGCGTGGTGATGTACAAGTGTCCATTTTGTGCTAAATCATTCAATCTGAAGATCAAGCTGAATCGTCATCTTCAGCTGCATACCAAGGACACCTTTTGATGAACACTTCAACTGGCTAAGGCATCCACAAAAGCCATACCATTACATTATTATATCATTGTTAAGATAGTTTCATCTATTCCCTCTTAATTTTTTAAATACATTTAAAATGAATATAGCAATAAGTTTCGGTACGATTCGATTTTGTCTGTTTCGATGATATAATATCAGATATTTCCAATAAATTCATCATTTCATCTAATTTATAGCAAGCAAAATGTGTATGATAAACTTTTTGCTTAAATTACTAAATATATATATATATATAGATGTATGTATAAATGATAATATTAAATCCAAACAACTGATAAAGTAAACAACGTAGTTAACAAGCCTCTGCCTCCGTTTTCGATTCCTGCTCCATCCAATTCTATCTAATTTCCATGTCCTCCACCGCCGGCCGTTTTGAGCACAGCTGTGGGCAACAATTTGGTGTTTAGTGTTGTGGTTGCTGTCACATTACTCAATTTAACGCCTGTGGATGCCGTCGATGACATGGGTATCACTTTCATGCTGGACAGCGGTTTCAGATTGACACCCTGCAGTCCGACGCCCTGTGAGAAGAACAATTGCCCTCCATTGCCCTGGACAGCAAATACAAGATTATTGGCAGGTGTTGCAGTTGTTGTAACTGCTGATGCTGTTGTTGTGGATGCAACATTGCTTGTAGCCAGCAAAACATTCTTGCCCAGCCGCAACGTCTGTGACGCACCAGCGCCAATGAGCAGCGTCTTGGGTGAACTCGCAATTCCGCTCGATGTGCTGGGCAGGCTATTGCCGCTGCTTGCTGTGCTATTGCTATTGCTGTTGCTATTGATGTTGATGCTATTGCTGCTGCTTGTGGCCAGCCGGAGCAGTTGGTTGCCCATGATGACTGTCTGAACTGGTGCGCCTGCCGCATTACGCGCTGGAATGGTCTGTAACAGAAATTCGATGACATTTAATCGAGATCTCGCCATAAGTTTGAATTCTAGACACTTACCGCTCCCTGAATCTTCATCGTTTGCCCTCCAATTACAATACTTTGCGACGTCGTCTTCATGCCACCAGTGGATTGTGCTGTTGCCACTGAGTTGCTGCCCAGTTTAAGGGTCTTGGCATGGAGCAGCAGCGGCTTGCCAGGTACAACTGTTGTCTTCCCAATGATCTTTGGCACCATTGTCGTCGTATTTGCAGCGGTCACAATTCGTGCCGTTGCCGGCAGCTGTTTGGACACCTGCGTTGTCTGCATCTGGCTTTGACCACTGGGCGACATCGTTATGACATTGCCCGAGGATGTCGATGTGGCCAACTGGATGATGTTGCTGCCAGCGGTTAAAAGTTTGCCCGGCATTGATTTCTGCAATAAACCGTCCAGTGTTATTATGTGACCGCCTTGTGTCGTGACTGTGGGCGTGGCACTGGATGTCGTTGACGACACTGGTGTTGTCCGTATGATTCGCGTTGCTCCAGTTGCTGCTGTTGCTGTTGTTTGCGACGCAGTCGCTGCTGTTGCCACCGGCTGCTTAAAGCTCTGCAGCACAATTCGCTGCAGCTGCGGCGAGAGATTCGCGGTGACCAACGGCTTGGCCTGACCCGACACGCTGCCGAGTATTTTGGGCGCAGCTTTGTTGGGCAGCGCCTGGAACACAATATTTTTGTTCGACGATATTGCCGTGTTGCCTTTGAATGAAAGAAATTCAAATTAAATTATTGATTCGTATTAAAAAACACCCCGTACACTATAACTATGTATTTGGTATTTAAAAAAAATGCATTAACCACACACACACACATAGGCAAAAGCGCAAGCGATTGATTGACCGCGCTCTGTCTTATGTCTGTGTGTACAAGAAAGAGTGAGAGTCTGAGCTGTCTAAGCGTGTATGTGTGCGGGTGCACTATGTAAAGCTCAATAGCAGATGAGCAAGGCAGAGAGTGCCCACTATGAGAAAGGAGTATGTAGATAGTAAAAATAGAAAACAGCTGTGATACAATGAGCGTGCTTTGTCTGACATCTATGAGCTTTCGCTCAAAGAGTCTGCAACGTGCGCTGCAGCAGCAGCTGCTGCGTGTTAGTGTGATAACGTGGGAGAGTGAAAGCTAAAGAATTGGTGAGAGAGGCCCCATCACCTCATCAATAAACGAGTAAAAGCTAAATGTTAAAGCAGAGCAGTTCACTGAGAGCAATCGGCAGTTGTACACGAGAAGCGTAGCGAAGCAGATCTACGACTTAACTCATTTTGCTTACCATAGCTTGCAAGCTATATATTGGACATTGTTATATTATTAGATTGCTATCTTGACTCACCCACGAGTATTCGCTGTTGCTGTTGTTGATTCTGTGCAGGATTTGCGGCCTTTTGCTTGAGCTGCTGCTGTTGCAGTGTTGCAAATGCCTGTGGCGACATCTTAACAATGGTCCCGGCGCTATTTCCGGCTGTGGCATTCACAATTGAACTGCCGCTGGCCGTTGGCTTGCGGTTGCCCACAATGGAGACGGCGCCCATCTTGTGCTGCAACGGACGCACTGTGGTCTGGGCGAGCATGCGTGGTCCAAGTATTTGCACAGTGGATGCGGTCGGTTTTGTGGCAACAGTATGTGGCAGTTGGACAACAGAAGGTCTCGTTGTCACAGCCGTATTGGATGCAGTGCCTCCGCTAGCTGGCAACAATCGTATGATATTCTTGGGCATTTGTTGTCGAACTGGCGATGGTTTGTTCCCCATTGTATGTAGCTGTGCTTGTTGTTGTTGCTGCTGTTGCTCCAGTGGCACAATAAAGCTGCCAGCTGCTGCTCCTCCTGATCCTTGTGCTTGTGATGGGGAATTGATTGTTATAATGGGCTTCTTGATTGCCAGCTTTTTGTTGGGCGTCGCGGCCACATGCACCGTTTGCAGGCCACTGGGTGTGGACACCAAAATGGGCGTGGTATTGCGCGTTGGACTAATGTTGTGCCCCAGCTGCTGTTGTTGTTGCTGCTGCTGCTTTGGTGACGTTCTCATCAGTTGAACTGTTGCCGTGCCGGCGACTGGAGCTGTGGACGATCGATCTACAATAGTGACAACACCGCTACGCTGCGTGGGCTTCAGCAACGATTTCTGTGCCGTCACCAGCTGATGGGGCGTGACTGTAGCTGTAGCTGGAGCTGCGAGAGGTGTTGAGATATTGGTTGGAGGTATGTGATACTTGAGCGGCGGCACTGGCGGGCACTTGACCTGCAGCGTCTGAGGATGCTTCTTAATTAGTGCAGTTGCAGTTGCTATTGGAGCACCCGTTGTTGTTGTTGTTGTGGCCACAACCAGAGCGGGCAGCTGCTCTTGTCCCGCCTCGAACACATCATCCTTCCTTGGCTTGGTGTGCTTGCGCTGCTGCTGCTTCTGCTTGACCATCGATTGATTCTGTCGATGCATTCGCTCAAAGTCCGACTCGTTACGATTCCGATGCAAATATATCCAAATCTTGCGACGTGCATCGTACCGCACACAAGGATCCACACCACCATGCATCCGATCCAGCGCTCCACTCACTATCGTCTGCAGCACATTCTCCGCCGCCTGTCGATTGACGAACTGCGAGCATTTCAATAGCTCGGAAATTTCCGAGCGTGTTCCCTCGCCGTTCGGCAGCCGGGCGGTGGCATCGCGAACTAGCGTTAATATGGTCACATATGGTGGCCGATCGTCCACCATGACAGCATGACCGCGTGCCTTGTTCAAGGCCAGACTCTGTGTATAGATGCCCTTGACAGGACCGACGACACTTTCATAACCGTGCATCCGATAGGTGAAGGGTCGATGTGGTTGCTCAAAGCGCAAGCGCTCCTGTCGCTGAAACTCCAGCATTTCCTCCTGCGTGGCCACACGCACTGTCCACGTGGTGGGGCAACGTGGGGCGGGCGTCGGCGTCGCATCCACGGCAGGAATTATGGGACTCAGCTGTTGCTGTTGTTGTTGTTGCGACTGCTGCGGCAATTGAGGCAATTGTTGCACTCCAATATCCTCCTTGCGCCGCTGCAGCCAATACTGGCACAACGTCTGGAGGCGCGCATCGGAGTCCCGGCCAGCTCCAATCCATTGATAAATGCCCAACTGCGTCTTGTGCTCAATGTATGGCACATATTCAGCTGGCAGCGTTACAAAGTCACCAGACAAGAAGTTCACGGCTGATTGCAGCATTTGTGTCCAGTCGGTTGGCAGTAAACGCAGCCAATCTGGTAGCCCTGAGATGCAACAATCTGCCCGCCATTTGACCAGTTGCGTCTGCAGCTCCGAGTAGGTTAAACGATGCTGTGGCGTCGACACAAATTGATCGCGCAGCAGCGAAAAGTAGCAGGCATGAGCTCGTGGCGTTGATGTCGATGTCGATGTGGACAGCGATGTCGATGTTAGCTCCCTTGTCGGGCTGCCTGTGATATGGGCGCCCGCTTTGATCAACGCTTTGGGTGAGCTGCTAATCACATTTCGCGCCGCAAACGGTTCCAGCTTGGGCAACTCAACGAGTCCTGCCGTGGGCGCAATTATCTTATTTGCCGCTTTCTGCATCGCCTCCGCCTGCTCTTGCAGCTCCTGTTCCAGCTCCTCCTCATCTGGTTCCAGTGCAGCGCGTCCGTACAGCTGCTGTGGCTCATCCGTAAGCAGTTCCGCCGTTGGATCCATTTTGACCGCATTGCCGCCAATAGGCACCAAAGCTGGCAGCTCGTTAGTATTATGATTAAAGCGCGCCGTGAGCGCCTTTGGCTTGCGTCCTGGCTTAAAGCTGCCCACAAACTGGGCGCGTGTGCAAATGTCCCGTAGTCGAATGTCGGCGGTGTCAAAGTCCGGCAATTGCTAAAAGTAAAAACAAATATTATTTTATGTTATTATAATTTGTAACTGTATCTATTTATTCTAACAGTATCGTATTCTCTTTATGTGCAAAAAGATACCAAATCCAGGGATCAAATTAGTTTATCAATCGGTTAAATATCGATATTCGAGATGTGATGAAAAGGATCATGTTGATAAAAATCGATTTGTCGATGTTTTCAAAATGGCAAATGGTTCTCTTTTTCAAAATAAAATATATGATTTTTAATGTTGTTATTATTATTATTATTTGTAACTGTATCTATGTATTTATTCTAACAATAAATATTGTATTATTTTATGTGCAAAAAGAAAACAAATCGATGTTAGAGATGCGAAGAAACAAGCGATGTAAAGGATCATGTTGATAAAAATCGATTTGCACACTTATAACTTTTATACATAATATACATTTTAAATATACATAAATATACATTTAAAAAAAAAAATGTAAATTTGATTTATATTCACTCAAAAAAGCGTTATATTTCGGAATGCATTATAAAGAAAAGGATCATGATGATAAAAATTGATTTGTCGATGTTTTCAAAATGGCACAGTTATAACTTTTTAAATATTTATTTACTTTTTTTTAAATAAAATTTGAATTTAATTTATATTCACTCAAAAAAAAGTTAAATTTAGGAATGAAGTCTTAAATCAAGTTGGCTAGAAATTATGCACATCATTTTGTAGTAGGCTCTGGAGAATGTTTTGATTATTATTTAACTTTAAAAGAATGAAGAACTGAAAATTTATTTTTTTTTTCCTTTTACTTTGTTGGAATTTCTTGCCATGCGAAATTAAGCTAGTTGCACTCACCGGTTGCTGCAGTTTCCGTCGCTTGTAGTCTCGCAAGTATTTCTTGAAGTTCTTCTCGTTGAGGGGCTGCATCTTATCCGACTGCATGCTGCGCAGGACGAGCTCGTCCTCGAGGCCGGGACGCCGCTTGAAGAAGGTACTGTAAATGCACTTTTTGTCAGCCGCATTTGATGGTCGCGTGGTTATATCCATTTTCAGCTGCCGCTCTTCAGCAATTATCGCCAACTTTGCCGCTTCCTCATCCTGCTCATCGGCACTTATGTCGCCGGGCTGCAACTGCAGATCGCGTGTCAGCTCCACAAGCTCCTGGCAGTAGCGTTTACGCGCACGCTCCACACAAAATTTGTTTTCCCTGTGCAGAGTGGGCGTCTTGCGTTTCCGTGGGCGTGACTGCATTTTAAACCTGTCGAAGTCGCCATCCGGCGGCGGTGCCATGGCATAGACCTGCTGCAGTATTTGCTCACGGGATAGGAACAACTCCTTGGCGAGACGACTGAGACGTTCAGCATGTTGGAAGCGACGTTCACGTCGCTGCGATCGTTCTATGCTGAGGCGCAGCTGGAGCACATCTGGTCGCAGACTGCCCTCTTCCAACTGACGTTGCAGGCGAAGTAGTGGCGATTGCCCAAAGCGTTGAAGGCCACCATTGAAGAGTTGCAGTAACGTTCGCTGCTGCTCAGCTGCCGCCTGCGAAGGAGCGAGTATTGAGGCATAGCTCGGTAATAACGGCTGCAGTTTGGCCTGCATGTGGTTGGGCAGCAGTTGCCAGGTCTCCACTGAGAAGAACTCGTGAAATATGCTCGCACTCTCGCAGAGACCACGAGGCAAGCGGAATATGTGACTTTTGTTCAGCTGAGCCAGCTCCAACTCGTCAGATTGGGTGGTGGTGCCATCCTCGGAATCGGAATCGGTACGCATGTCCTGATCAGAGGCATCCTCATCATCGACATCGTCCTCGTCGCTTGAGTTGCTGGAGGAAGAGCTGCTTCCCGTTTTGCCGCTGCTGCTGCTTCCGTCGCTGCTGCTGCTACTATTGCTGCAGTCGCTCAACTGGTTAGCATTGTCGTTGATGTTGTAAGACCCGCTGAGCTCCTCCTCCTCTTCCTCGGATTCCGGGTATAGCATGCTGCTGTTATTGTTGTTGCTGCTACTCATTGCTTATTGCTTGAGTTTTTTACCTTTTTTACTCAATTACTGAATGCAACGTTGCTTCTCTTCGCACACTGGGCAGATTTTTTCTCTACACTAATTTATAATTTTTGTCTCTTCCGCTGCCTCGTTATATCAAACATATTTGCTGCTTGTTTTCCTCTTTTTTTATTGCTTTTGCTTCTTCGTAGAGTTGTTCTTTTTCTAAAAAACGGCATGGCAACTCTACATTTGTATTGAATCGTTCATATTAGTTCGATTGAACTATTTACTACAGTGAAAGAACGACCTGAATCCCTGATTGTAGCTCATAAAGTTCACTTGCTTAGTTGTTTTGTTCGTTTATTCAAACTTATGTTTCGCAAAACAAACGAAAGTTGTCTGGCAGCATTTATTTCGATTTCAAAAGTATCTTTTCAAGAGTATAATATAATTTTGAATTTAGCATGAATATTTGCTCTTTAATACAAATTTATAAAATCATTAGTATATACGTGCACTTCAATTAATAATTTAATTGGCCCAATTATAATCTTATTCTAAAATTGTTTGCATATATATATAAAAATTTTAGCTCCGAACAATTAAAGTACTATTTGCACATCTCTAGTGTCGGCGCCAGAGTTGCCTTGCCATTTTTTTTTTTTTAACAACATCTGTGTCAGTGCTGCCAGGTGTTGAGCGCTCGCAAAAGTTAGATTCTGAGTAAAAATAAGCTAAAAGTAAAAGCCAAATGAAAAAAAACACAAAATTATTGGGTTTTAATTTAAATTTAACTTGTTAACAAATCATCGTTGTTTTAAATAACCCTAACACTTTTTTGTAGCGCAATCCATATCTGTGAAATTAAAATAAACAAAATATTCATAAGAAAATAATAATGGGATTCCGGTAAGCGTTTTAGATTTGGTTTAGATTATTTTTAACCAAATCTAAATCAGTTGACGGAACGACCCTTTTTACACACTGATTATTTTTTGATTTCGTGAACAGCTGACAGCCTGGGCGAACAACTATTTGACAACGTTCTCCATGTTGATATGACAATAGAATGTAAGCAAACCATATGTCACACAGCTGACAGTTTTAAGTTGAAACCAAATCGAAATCAAAACGAAATCAGTCTCAGAGCTGATTTTACGAAATCATTTAGTAAGACCACATTTCCTTAATTTGATCTGGGCACACTGAAAATTTTGTATGGAGCAGCTGTCAAAAGCTGACTCGAAATCTAAACCAAATCTAAACCAAATCTAAAACGTTTACCGGAATCCCACTAATAATGATTTAAAATAACAAAACCTTTATTGCCTTGAAATTTTGTAAGTGCATTTTGCTTTTACAATATTCATCTGACTGAAAACGCGCATTTGAGCACGACTTTAAAATTTCCTAGATTTATTTATGGCTATAAGCTTTTTGTAAATTTTATAAGCTATTCCATTTTCAAATATGCTAGATCTAGCCTGAAATAAGCTAATCTGGCAACACTGATCTGTGTGCTTGTGTGCTGTGTATACCAGCAAATAAAATTTTTAACGGCGGCGTTAGGCAGCGGCGCGCTGTTTCCGATTTTTTAAATATATTTATCTTTTATAAATATAGTTATCATAAATAATTACCGAATGTGAGAGTGAGTACAGTTCAAGTGCTGTGCGAAATAAAATCGCAAATGAAAAATCGCAATAGGTGAGTGGCACATCTGTATGTGTATGTATGTATATGTTTATGCATATGTATGAGTGCGAGTGTGGTACGCGTCTGTGCCAAAAAGCGCGGCGGTGGAATGTTGGAAAATTAATAAGTTTAAAGTGATTTTATGTTGGGCAAATAAAAAATATAATGCGATATATGCAAATAAACGTTGTGAAATAGTTTGCTTTTATAAATATCTAATATCCGATTGAATACAAATAAGGCCGTAGGATTTTGCGAAAAAAAAACTCGAAAAGAAGAAGAAGCGCAACAAAAAAGCCGAAAGGGAACGTGCGGCGAATGCACATCAAAAAGAGGGAATGTAGTTTTAACTAGAAGACGAAATACAGCAAAAACGAATAAAGAATAAAGGTTATTTTGTCCTTCCTTTATTTATTTTTTTAGTTTTGTTTGAAATTGGGTCGCGGCGCAAACAAGCACGTCTACGCTGTTACCTATGGGAGAGGAAAAGTCGGAATCTCGGGACACAATTGCTGCAACTTCTTTGATCAATCAACTGGACGGTGACGCCGACTGCGACGGCAGCAATAGCAGTAAAAACGACGTCGACAGCAAGAAGATCAAACGTACAAAAAGAAGACAAACTAAGCAACCAGAGACAAAAGACGAAGAATGTAACAATGTCAAAGAGAATTCAAGAAAAACAAATGATACAGCTATTGATGGAAACAGCACAGGCACAAATAGTGACAGCATTAATGGAAACGGAGATGCGGCCAAAGCAGTAACTGAAGCTGGTAGCTCTGATGATCAAACCGTTGAAGAAAAGCCGGCATTCAAAATAAGTATTGTGCCGTTGGCGAAACTACTGGCACAGCCAGACACCGACACGAGAGCAACAAGAAACTCGAACAACGCTACAGCTCAATCGAAAACTTCAAATTTAAGAATTGTCGCGGCTCGGTCGTTAAGAAGCAGGAACAATAACGCTTCCATAATCGAAATCAGCGCAAGTGAGCCCGAGGACACTGACGAAGAAGACATAATAGTGCGAAATCCAATACGAAAAACTCGTATCAATTCATCATCATCGTCCAACTCCAGTCTGCAGAAATTGAAAAAACGTGCGGAGAAGCAGCCAAATAAAAAGAGTTTGCTTTCAAAGCTTCTGATCGATAGTGATAGCACTGTCAACGAGGAGCCAATAAAGAAGGTACGTCGCTGTGTCGTTCGTGTAAAGCGAGTTAAGATCCCTGCAAAAACAACAACAGCAGAAAAATCATCAACAAAATCTGCAGAAAATCAGAAATCAGCGACTGCAACAGCAGAAAAATCATCAACGAAATCTGCAGAAAATCAGAAATCAGCAACTGCAACAGCAGAAAAATCATCAACAAAATCTGCAGAAAATCAGAAATCAGGAGCAAACGACAAGAAAGTTGAGACGCAGAAGAAACGAAAGATGAGCACCGACTCAGAAGAGATGGAAAAAGCGAGCACTTCAAAGCGAAATCGGCGCAATAAAACCGACAGCGAAAGCGATAGCGATTCCGATTACAAAGATGCCGTTGAAGAAGCGGATTCGGAAAAGGAAAGTGATAAAAAATCGGATGTCGAAGGGGAGGAGGAGGATGCCCATAGCAGCGGCAGTGAGGTGATGCCCCAACGTAAGCGTCGCAATTTGGTTGGCAAAAAAAAGGATGCGAGCTCTGCAAACGATTCGTCCGATTTTGAGCCAGACGATAAGAAGAAAAAGAAACGGCGACGCATCAAAAAGAATTCCAGCGGCGATAGCGATGATGACGATGAGAAGAAGGAGAAGAACAAACGAAAGCATATTCGTAAAATTATCAAGACTAAAGATTTGGACTTGAGCACCAAGGAGGCCGCCAAAGAGGAGGATGATCGACGAAAACGTATCGAGGAGCGTCAGAAGCTTTATAATCGTATCTTTGAGAAATCCGAGAGTGTTGAAATTAAAGAATTGGTGTTAGATTTTGACGAGGAGTCGAAAAAGGCGCTGCTGCAAGTGGACAAAGGATTGTTGAAGAAGTTGAAGCCTCATCAGGTCGAGGGCGTCAAGTTCATGTGGGATGCCTGCTTCGAAACGATTAAAGAGAGCGAAAAGAGTTCCGGATCTGGATGCATTCTGGCCCATTGCATGGGTCTGGGCAAGACGCTGCAAGTGGTCACATTATCGCACACTCTGCTGACCAATTCGCGACGCACGGGCATGGAGCGTGTGTTGGTCATATCACCACTAAGTACCGTCAACAATTGGGCACGTGAGTTTGTCCACTGGATGGCATTTGCCCATCGTCGGGACATTGAGGTCTATGACATTTCACGCTACAAAGATAAGCCGACACGCATCTTCAAGCTGAACGAATGGTTTGAAGAGGGCGGCGTCTGCATTTTGGGCTACGATATGTATCGAATTCTGGCCAATGAGAAGGCTAAAGGCTTGCGCAAAAAGCAACGGGAGCAGCTGCAGCAGGCACTCGTCGACCCAGGACCCGATCTGGTCGTTTGCGATGAGGGACATTTGCTGAAGAACGAGAAGACATCCATTAGCAAGGCGGTAACACGTATGCGCAGCAAACGCCGCATTGTTCTCACTGGCACGCCGCTCCAAAACAATCTCAAAGAATGTAAGTTCCTCCTCTTACTCAAATATTAGATTCATCTTGATAATATTTCAAGGAAATTGCATCGCATTAATAATCGGTTTTCCATTTCACAGACTATTGCATGATACAATTTGTAAAGCCAAATCTTCTTGGCACATATAAGGAGTATATGAATCGGTTTGTCAATCCGATTAGCAACGGACAGTACACGGACTCCACAGATCGCGACTTGCGCTTGATGAAGCATCGGTCGCATATTCTGCACAAGTTACTTGAGGGCTGCATACAACGTCGGGATTACTCGGTGCTGGCGCCATATTTGCCACCCAAGCATGAGTATGTTGTGTACACAACATTGTCGGAGCTGCAGCAGCAGCTTTATGGCTATTATATGACAACGCATCGGGATCAGGCCAATTCCGATATATGCGGCAAGGGTGCACGTCTGTTTCAAGATTTTCAGGACTTGCGACGCATTTGGACGCATCCAATGAATCTGCGCGTCAATAGTGACAATGTCATTGCCAAGCGGTTACTCAGCAACGATGACTCTGATGAAATGGAAGGCTTCTTATGTGATGACTCTGAGGAGGAGGAGGCCGTATCCAATTCATCGGACAGCGCTGAATCGTTCAAATCGGATGCTAGCTTAACCCTTGCATCAACAGATGCCGCTGGCGGCAGCAAAGCTAAGAGTCGCAAGACACGCAATGGCGTACGCTCTGGATTGGTGGATAGCGATTCAGATGTTGAGCTAAGTGGCGGTCCATCTATGCAGAAGGATGATCCCTCCGAATGGTGGAAGCCGTTTGTCGAGGAAAAGGAGCTAAACAACGTTAATCATTCCCCCAAGTTAGTCATGCTGCTGCGATTACTGCAACAGTGCGAGGCCATTGGTGATAAGCTGCTTGTCTTCTCGCAGTCTCTACAATCCCTGGACGTCATCGAGCATTTTCTCTCATTGGTTGACAGCAACACCAAGGGCTACGAATTTGAAGGCAAGTTTAAGCTAATGATCATATGAAAATAATTGCATTGTTCACATTTTTAATGATTTCCCTTTATCTTTCGTAGGTGATGTGGGCAACTTTAAGGGCTGCTGGTCGCCCGGCGAGGATTATTTTCGTTTGGATGGCTCCTGCAGCGTGGAACAGCGTGAAGTCATGTGCAAGAAGTTCAATAGTGGCACCAATTTGCGTGCTAGGCTCTTTCTCATTTCGACACGTGCCGGCGGATTGGGCATTAATCTGGTGGCAGCCAATCGTGTGGTCATTTTTGATGTCTCATGGAATCCCTCGCACGACACTCAAAGTATCTTTCGTGTTTATCGCTTTGGACAGGTTAAACCATGCTACATATATCGTTTAATTGCCATGGGCACCATGGAGCAAAAGGTTTATGAGCGTCAGGTGGCCAAGCAGGCAACTGCTAAGCGTGTCATCGATGAGCAGCAGATCTCTAGACATTACAATCAAACGGATTTAATGGAATTGTACACATATGAGCTAAAGCCGAGTGTTGAACGTGAGATGCCACTGCTGCCCAAGGATCGTCTATTTGCCGAGTTATTGACGGAGCATGAGAAGCTGATATTTAAATACCATGAGCATGACTCGTTGCTCGAGCAGGAGGAGCACGAGAATCTTACCGAAGAGGAACGTAAATCCGCCTGGCTCGAATACGAGGCGGAAAAGACGCGCGCTGTTCAAGCGTCTCAGTACATGAGCTACGACCGGAACGCCTTTGGTGCGACGGTGGCCAGCCAATTTGGCAATGCCTCTGGAAGTGTTACTTCGAATAAGATCTTTGGCTTCCGCTCGGATATCCTGCTGCAGTTGCTCAACATGAAAATATCCAAAGATCATCCGGAGCTAACACAGAATCAGGTCATACAGCTAGTACCCAGCTATCTGCAGCAACTATACAATGAGATGAACAATGGTGATCCGACCATGTATAAGGATCTACTTCAACTACACACGCACATTGTGCATCCCAGCGGCCTGTACATGAATCCCTTGCTCTATGCCAATCAAAATCCCTCGGCTGCGGGCTACAATCAAGCCACCGGACAGCCGGCTGATGGCGCTGCTGCTGCTGCTGCTCCTGCTCCGAATGCTAATCCACCGGGCTTTGAGGCGGACAAGGTATACGAGATTGACTAGATCAAACCAACATGTGTAGAAATCCATCATGCGCCCACTGTGACTGATGAGAGAGAATGGAATGGAATGGATTAAGAGATAGCGATGGCCTCATCCACATAAATGCATATGTGTTTTTTTTCAATTTGGATTTAATGTTAGTTAATGGATATCTTATAATTTCAATGGAATCAAAGTGAAAACTCAATCGCTTCGATTTCACACACAATTATACATAAATATAGCCCAAGTATAAGTTTATATAGTTTTTATGCCTGAATTAACTTTAAAACTGTCCTAATACATTTAGAATTACACTAGATACCGATACCAACAAAACAACATACAGACAAAATGAGACACACACACAAGTAAACACACATACATACAATGAGTTATATATACTTAGATATATAAAGTAGCTATTTACGCGATCTTTCATTAAAGGTCTACAAAATCTAACTACCTACACACGCAGAAAAATAACAATAAACATAAATGGCACAGAATACGACAAAATATTGCTGTCTTGTTTTTGTTTTTATTCAAACACAACTTATTCTTAGCTGTTTTAAGAGTTTTATTCAAAATTTGTTTATCTTAAGAGATGACTTCTATACACTAAATCGGAGCATCACTTGGGCGGCAGTTTGCCCATCATCCTCAGCTGTTGCATTTGCTGTGCTTGCAATAAATGTTGTTGTCCTGCCGGCAGTTGACCCACTGGCGGCATTCCACCTGGTGGCATACCGCCCATAAGGCCTGGGCGCGGTCCAGGGCCACCCATTGCCTGCATACCGGAGGGACAGGGGCCTGCCAGCATGGGTGGCGTGGGGCGATTGTGTACTCCCTGCTGTATATCTGATAAGCACGCTTTCCACTCCTCCAAGCGATTGTAGTGTTTCTGCAGCAGCGCCTCCTTGCGTTGAATTTCAATGCTGAGATCTTGGTTTTCATCCTTTATTAGCATATAGGGTTTCAGCGTTGAAACCAGAAATCTTTTTTGCAAAAAGAACGCCTCCATTTGTCGTGCTACGTCGATGAAACGATTTGTTGTCTTTTGAACCTCCAATTCGATCTCCTCCTTGTTGGTGCCGGAATTTGGTTCCTGCTTTGTCAGAGAGAGCAGACAGGCCTGAAATGCTTCCTCGAATTCATCCATTAAATTTCCCCCGCCAGCTTCGTTATTAGGTGCCGACATGTTTCTTGTTTACTTTTTCATGCGTATTTTTATAAATAGTAAACAATTCTATGAATTCGCGAAACAAAGCGTCGTGCAGTTAAGAATATTACGTGCTAAAATATACCAAAGAAAAATACCAAAAATACATACTGCGATTAATTGCTTATTTATCGATAGGCCAACGGCGTGATATGTCAATTTTAAAATTATTTATTCAATTATTAGTGAAGTTGGTATTTTAATTCTAAATAAATATAAAAAATGGACAAAAAATAACAAAATGCGTGTGAAATTTTTAAAATTCTAGCTAAGCAAAATACCAAAGAGCCATTTTTTTAGCAAAAACCTCAATATTTTCTGTGGCTTGATGGTTGCCACCGTGTTTTGACAGCTAAGGTTGCCGTGTGGCAACTTTACTGTTTTAAAATTTTTATTTTTGACGCGGCCAAAAGTCGAAATTAATTAGATAGAATGTTTTCTGCGTAATATGGACCTGATAATGATTACAAATGTAAAAAAAGAGCTACCTTCTCCAGCATATCCATATCCAGTCGGAGACGACGAAGACACTCCGTTGCGTGAAGAAAGCTTATATTTACCGGAACCAGAAGTTCTGTATGCCTGTGACGCTGATTGGGGTAGCGAAGATGAATCATCTTGGGCAGCACCACAAAATCAGCCAGACGAGATCTTCGAAAAAAAGCCACGAGAGGATTTACAACTCGATTTCCTCGAAGAACTTTCATTTGAAGATCTCGCAGGCGTTGCGAATGTCGCGAGCCAAACGGAGCCAAAGGTCAAGGTCAAAGTGGAGCCTCTATCGCCAGAAAATGAACAGGAAAACCAAGAAACACAAAACCTTAACAGCAAGCCAAAAATGCGCATTCCAAAATCTTCCAGCAGCTGTGTGTCCACATCCTCAGTAAAAGACAGGAACCAATTGGCTGCCGCCCAGCAACAAGAACAACAACAACAAAGCCTGGCTGGACCGCCCCCCATCATTATCCCCAAGGTTGAGGACGCCAACAGCATTATCCAGAAGGCAATAGCATCAGTGGGTCGTGGAACTTTCACTACCAGGGGCACTGCAGGAAACGGCATCTGCTTTCAATGCTTTACGATGGAGAATCATGCAACTCTTTTGAAACTCTTTGCGGGCGATAAAGGCGAGTCTAAGTATAGGATCGTCATCAAGGGTCTGCACTCCTCTACGTCGCAGGACTGGATCTCTCGGCAACTGGCCCGTTTGGGCCACATCGTCTGTCATGCGGAACACATCAGCGACCAACACAATGGGCGTCCAACAAGTTATTTCAGGGTCAACCTCTTCCCAAATAATAATAATAAAGATGTTCTGAAAGTCACCATGCTGGACACATACAAAGTCAGCATTCGACAATATCGGATTTACCAGTGTCATAGATGTCAACGTTTTGACCACAGATATGAAGACTGTCAGCTTAAGGGCTTTATCTGCTTCAAGTGCGCTGGCTCCCATCACCATTCCGAATGTCCCAAGCCGAAGAAGGCAAGCGGCAAATGTGCCAATTGCCAAGGGAATCATGTGGCCAGTGATTCCCGCTGCCCTGTTTACCAAAAAGCTGAGCGAATTGCACAATTAAACAGCATCCCCAATGAACAAAAGAGCATCGCCAATAAACAGAAGAGCATCCCCAATAAACAGAAGGGCAAAAATACTGATGAAGAGACGCAAAATCCTACCAAAAAGCAGAATAAACAGAATATGTCTCACAGCCGCAGTGGAAGTTCTAGTTCAGAACCAATCCGAAAGAAACGGCGTATTAATGAATCTTCCAGCAGCGACAACGCGACATCGCAGAAGGAAATGGCTCCTGCCAAACAAAGCCAGCCTATGCTGCCCTCTATCATTGTACGGAACTTTGAGGACGCCAATATCCTTATTAAGAAGGCGATAAAAGCAGTGGGCCGTGGATCCTTTACAACCAGAGCCACAGCAGGAAAGGGCATCAGCTTTCAATGCACCTCGATTGAAAAATATAGAATTCTTTTTAAACTATTTGAGGAACAGAGTGATAGGAGCGAGATTTTTTTCAGCATTGTCATTAAAGGACTGCACCACTCCACTTCGGAAGACTGGATCTCTCGGCAACTGGACAAGTTGGGTCACACGGTCTTGTATGCGAAGAACATCATTGACAACAAATCTAAGCTGCCAAGAAATATGTTCATCGTGGACCTTTTCCCAAGTGATAATTATAAAGATGTTCTTAAAGTCACCATGCTGGGCACATACAAAGTCAGCATTGAATCCCGCAAGACTTACCAGTGCCGCAGATGTCAACGTTTTGACCACAGATATAAGGATTGTCAGCTGAAGGGCTTTATCTGTTTCAAGTGCGCAGGATCCCATCACTATACCGAATGTCCCAAGCCGAAGAAGTCAAGCGGCAAATGCGCAAACTGTCAAGGGAACCATGTGTGGCCAGTGATACCCGCTGCCCTGTCTACAAGGAGGCTCTGCGCAAGCAATTACTGCACTGAACCGCGGTCTCTATTGATGCACTTTGACACGGCATACGTAACGTTAGCTATGATCAAATTCGTATGCTGCGTATCGTATCCTATTAAAGAGGCTACACTGTACCTAAATGAGCCAATTCAGTTAAGAGCTTACTGATCTGTTGTACCTTATTTCTTCCTTATCACATACCTATTTGCCAAAGCTGCCGCCACCTATCGGCCAAAAGCAATACTAACATACTTATGTTGAAACCATATTATAAATATCTTATTTAAAGATAATCTAGTTGATACGCATAATTAATGCGCCATTTACAATACTCACCATAACAGACCCAGTCGGTTATCAAAGTTTTAATTTAATTAATTTAATAAATAGATTATTGTTACTTACCTAACATTAAGTTCAGATACAAATCAGGAAAGAGTTATTGAAATGGTCAATCTTAAGAAAAATGTCGAGTATAATATTTTAATATTCAAAATAGTGAAATGATTTGATACATTCGTATTTTAAAGTACAACGGCATTTAAATAATACGAATTAGAGGTGGAGAACTATCGATAGTCGGCACCATCGATAGTCAGCGATATTATTTTTCAAACCATCGATAACTATCGATAGTTTTCGATAGTGTGTTAACTTGAGAAATTAATATGTAAAATTCCAAAAATTATAAAATGTTATATAAAATTTCAACTAAAATTTGAAATTGGTATTAATTTAGGTATTGTAAAACTAAAAATAATAATGTTTCGCTATTAGCTGTGTAATAGCCAAAGTTCGAAAACTTTTTGTCCAGCCTACTAAAAATGCGCTCGGTCTCGACTGAAGTGGAGGGAACATTAAAGCATTAAAGTTCGTATTAGGTTCAGTTCCGTTACGTTCTTCTTAACGTATTGCGACTATAGTAAGGAGCTTATCCATGTCATAAAAATATATAAATGATTAAACTAAAAACTTAAATGTTTCCGAAGCTGCAGATGCCAAATCCGAGCCTTTCTGTGACGAGTTGAGCGTCATAAAAAACTATCGACCACTATCGATAGTGCAGGTCTGCCATCGATGGCGGCTCGATAGCGCTTGACCATCGATAGTGCCGATAGTGCCATCGATAGTTCTCCACCTCTAATACGAATATCATCAGCTGTTGTTATCGATAACCTAATATGTAAAACCGATTTCATAAACATCACACAAAAACAATAATTAAATAACCACATTATGATGAGTGGAAGACTTATTGTACGGAGTTTATGCACAGCTCATTGGGGTCTGCTGGCTCGAGTGCCACGACGGGCCAATCCTGGCGTGGGCTATCAACTTCAGGATCTGCAGCAACAGGCGAGTGCGGATGCTAGCGAGGATTATGCCGACATGGAAGCGGACTTCATGTCCGTGAATCGAACACATCGCCAGCACGAGGCGGAAGCCAAACAGAACCGTGAGCGCGTGCGCCAGTTTATGATCAAGCACAAATACTTTCGGGATGCCAAGTTGCCCAACTTGCTGCTCTACGCCGAAAAGGAGCAAATGCGTCTGCTGCACGAACGTGATGCCGATGAATGGACCATCGAGAGATTGGCTGAGAGCTTCCCGGCCACACCGGATATCGTTCAAAAGGTGCTGCGCTCCAAGTGGCGGCCACAGAGTGTGGAGCGCATACGCTCTCACGACGCCAGCGTTATGCGCAACTGGACGCAGCTGCGTGCTGGCAAATGTCCGGATATATCGCCCCAGCTGTTGCAGCACTTGCAAAAGTTTGCGCAGCGCCAGACTCGCGATCTGCGGCAGTTGACACCGGACAAATGGCCGACGCGACCGGAGCTACCTGAACCGCAGACGAATGAGTTTCGGGCTTTGCTGGGTGGCAATGGTGTCAACAACAACAAGCAGCTGGCTTTGGCAATGCCTGCCCAGAGTCAATTACCACAGCCGGCGGGAGATGAGGAGACCTATTTGCTGGACAAAGTCAAGAACAAGCGAAAAATGCGTTTGCAGGAGCTGAAAGAGTTGCAACTGGTGCCCGACCAGGAGCTGGAAAGGCCATTGCCCAATCCCGGTGGCACTGGTGTATTGCCCAGTTTTGTGCAGAAATTCGAGCGCACCGAGATCGTGGTGAGTGCGGCGGATCAGCGCAAATACGAGATGACCAAAGTGAAGGATCGTATAGTTATACCACGTAAATTATACCGCGCCGGAGCGACATATAAAGTGGAGGACGCGTACTACGATGACGATGGCGAGTTTCTGTATCGCGTGCCGGGCATGACGGGCACGGATAGATAACAAGATTTAAGATAACATTTTGTTATAAAACTATATTAATATACACGCTTTGATTGTTGAAGATTCAGTTATTGAAAGCGGCTGCGATTAGATCGCTGCCCGCCAGGAGTGCATCCGAGGCGACAGTTATTTGGGAGTTTGTTAGCTTGGCCACAAAATCGCAGGCGGCGATCTCCGCATAGTTGGCGCCGCCCACCACAAACACAAACAAGTTGCGCAGTCGCAGCGGGAAGAGATCGGTGGTTTCAGTTCCTGTTGATCCGGTTTTCAATTGAGCCGCATAGGCTTTGGGTGTGCTGGCCTGTCCGCCCACATGCACCTGCAGGCCCTCGATCATGGCCAGCTTGGTGGATAATTGGTCAGCGCTGTTGGAATTTAGGAGAATGGAGCACAATTGGGCTGCCAGCGGTATATATGTGCCGTTGAACACAAAGCTGGGACAGGATTTCAAGGCAGGATGAGCACTGGCGTCAGCACCAGCAGCTTGTTCCGCTTGATCGGCACAGGAGGTCAGCAACTTGAGACGATTGGCGTTGGCCTGAAATTCGGTTTGCTGGAACTTGGGCAACGGCAGATTGGACAGCAGCTTGGCGGAACTCTTGCGCTCCGGCTGCAGTGCTGGCAACAGGCCCGCCTGGGCCAGCTGCTGGAATACGCACAGCTCCCGATGGCCAAACATGTTGCAGTAGTTGCGGGCAAAGCTTTGCAGCTCATCGGGAGCAACACCGGCGCACAAGTGCAGCAGACAGAGGAGACGCAGTGTGTTGAAGCGCTGTCCGTCGGTGGTTAACAGCTCATCGATCTCGGCGAGCAAACGCTTGCGGGACACGTTGTTCAAGATGTCCTCCTCCAGCGTTTGCAGATGGCGAAAGTTCCCCAACATTTGTATGACAATCTCTGATGCGTTTAAATGACGCAACACTTTAGCCTTCAGCTCCGTCAGCTTGGGCAACTTGCGCGCCACATAGTCGTGCATCTCCTCCAGCTTCATGTCGTTGAGCTTCTGCAGCTCCAGGCCCAACGCCTTCACCTGGCCGCGCACAAAGCTGCTGGCCTGGGCGAAGTGCTTATAGCGATTGTCAGCGTAGATCTCATCGCAGGCGGAGTTGAGGCGGATGCAGCTCGGCTTACTGTTGGACGACGTGCTGGCGTTGGGTGTGTACTCCGATTTGCCCTGGAGTAACTGCAGCTTCTGGCTGCGTATTTTGTTGTTGGCATTGTCAATCGCAATTTCCCCTGCGCGCAGTTGGAAGACCTCCAGGAGCAGACCCGCATAAATAGCTGGAGTGAGCAACGACGAGGCGTAGTCCTTGTCCCGGTCAATGATTAGCCAAGCTCCAAAGTCTGGCGGGCTGTTGGACTCGGGCACAGGTCCCAGTGCCTGCATCACTTGCAGCAGCTGCGTCGCATGACCGCCAAAGCTGAGGATCATTGAAGGCTGTCCACAAATCATTTGCAGCAGACGCAAACTCTGGGCCACAGCGGGCAGTGCTGAGGTATTCCCTTGCAGATATAGGCACTCGTACAACTACGGATATGGACATTTAGATATAGAGCGTGTCCTGCTGCTGCTTACTTACATTTGGCAACTCCAGACTGAGCACGCCATGATCCAGATATATGAAATCCCAGTTGTAGTGATGCAACTGAACCAGGCCCCACAATCCAGCCTGCTCGAGGAGAGCGTGGAAATAGGCATAGCAGCTGGGCACGCAGATGATGTGAAACATGCGCAGGGCAAGATCGGGTGACTCACTGGGCGTCAGCACCGCCAGAGGCTGCAGCTGACGTAGCAGCGTTTGAAATGTGCCCAGCACACTGCGAATCATATAAATGTGCACCTGATCCGCTCCACGGGGCAATCTCTGTTTGGCGTCATGCTTGTAGATGCGCTGAATGCCCTTTAGCCTGCAAGAGCAGTCGCTTAATTAGTGTAATTATATATATTCAATACACACTCACTTCAGCCAGGAGGCGGTGCAAACGTGTTCCAGTGGCTTGATTAGTTCCGGCTCCAAGATGAGCTCCTTTTTGCCCGGTATTGAGCATAGTATGGCCTGCAGCTGCAGCAGTCACACAACAATATGAAAGTTGTACTATTAATTAGTTGATTCTCTCTTTCTCTCACACACACACCTTTTCCTGGGCCACCAGTTGAAATCCCTGCAATTTCTTGTCCAGCGTCACATCCATTTGATACCTTACGAATATCGATTAACGCATCGTGTTGATGACAGCTGGCAGGGTATCGATAACAGTTTACGTTTTCCAATCAGATTCAATCTAAATTCAAATTAGCTTCCAAACTTGCAATTTGTGAAATCACATGAAAAACTTTTGGCTTTATTGGGAGAAATGATTTTGATGATCTAATCAGTAAGTTATCTTTCTACTTCTATTGATTAATAATTAAACAATTTTGAAGGGTATCAAACCAAAACTAATTTCGGTTATCAGAGAAGCAAAATTGTTGTATATCGGTTATTTAACGGTTACCGGTTTTTTGTTTATTTCGGTTCACAAAAAAATATTAAAAATGTCAAAGACATGAAAATTCTTAAACAAATATTCAAAAATATTACAAACTAAGATTTTTTACAGAGATAAAAAAAAATTATAAATTAAAATCAAATTTAGTTTTGAAAAACGATAATTACACATTAAAATCATTATTTTTACCTTGACCGCACTGTTTTGAATGAATCGGTTTCTTAATGAATAATTGGAATGAATTCGGTTTTTTGGTATCGGTATAATAAAAAAGTTTTGTTTCGGTCACGGTTTTAGTTACGGCTAGTTGACTAGTTGTTAGTTCTCTCTCTAGTTGACTAGTTCTCTCCAAACTAACTTGCATTTTTACATTTTGCTAATTCATGATGAGAACAAAGCTTTCACGGCAATTAACTAGTTCTCTCCAAAGCAACTTGCATTTTTGCCTATCATCCACACTATCTTTTTATTATTATATGGTAAGAGTCAGAAAGTTACGTTTTAATGTTTACATACCAATAGACAATCTGAACAATTACAACCATTAAAGATAAAAGCTCAGACAACACAACTACCAGTCGAAATAATCTATATTAATTAAAATACTACTTGCGCTATATTATGTAAATGATATTTGAATATCACACACGATTGAAGCCTTTTTGGCCTTTACCCAGTATAGAAGAAATGACAACTCGAGCATGTCAATTAAGAAATTGTGATTCAAAGTACTTACTAATTGAGGGCATGTCTATAGCCTCCAGCTCATTACTATGCAACTCAGAAGCAATTACAACACTCAGTTGCAATAATTGCTAAAAAGGTATGCAAATTCTATAGTTGTGCAAGCATCTAAACATTTTATTTACAATTATATTTTATAGATGCTCAAAGTAACCCATATGCAGCATTCGGGGCAATATGTATTCCAATTCTTTTTGAAAATCTTTCTGATAACACAATTGATTTATTTGTTGTGCATCCTCAACAATTTCTGAGACATCTTCTCCATTTCGCATAAAAGTAATGGCGGGCAGAAACGAGGTGAGTAGAAAGAAATCTAATAAAGATAAAGGATATATTAATTATTTTATACGCTTATTATAAAACTGAACCTACCATTATATCTTTTGTCAAAGAGCTGACGTCTAAATTCTGTCAGACTAGGAATCTTGCCCACAAATCCAATATTTTCGAGTGTTTCCAAAAAGGTCTCGAAATAGTGGTAGATGAGTTCATTACTTTGATCTCCAAGTTTAAAGGAGCCGAAGAGCATGTACATGGCATAGATGATATCATTGGCCATGGATCCCACGTAGGACATCTGAAAGTCCAGGAGCATGCAGTCAAGGCCCTTGAACATCATATTCCGCAGATGAAAGTCTCCGTGACAGAGCACGTAATATCCATTTTGTTGGCGATTCTCTCGGTATTCTCTGATTATGTCTACCCAGCGATTATTTAACTTTCCGCGCATGGATTCAAAGTATTTTTGATAGGGTTTCAAGTTTTCCACATTTCCCAGCATTTCAATGAAATTTGGCAGGGATGCGGTCATGAATTCCTGCTCCAACATGTTCGGCAACGTGGTTATATCGTATTGTAACTGTTCAAATAGTTCGGGTTGATCCGTCAGCAGTTTGTGGCTCACAGCGTGCCACTTGGCCAGCTTTTCTAGGGCAGATTTGAGCTCCTCTGTGCTGGCCGATCTGTTACGTATGACGGCATAACCCTTGGTTACCAGATCCTCAAAGATCATCACCTGACGCGGCTCCAAGCTGTGATAGATGCAGGGTACACAGAATGTGGTTTCATCGCCCGCCTCTCGGAGTATCGCCTCGAACTTGGGCAATATATCCGTGTACATGGCAATCTCTGTTTTAAATACATGAGAATTGTCTAGCAATTGCTTTTTGTGGCCCTCCTGTTCGGGCATTGTCTTGATGATCAGCGATATGGTAGAGTTTCCTTTCTTTTGGGTTGTGTACTCAACAACAGATCGGAACATGACACTGGCATAGTGATCTCCCTTGGCACTGGCCGGTGATAGCTTAAAATTGTTTACTTTTAGACCTGGTTCCTTTAGATATCTATCTAATACTTCCGTAAAGAATTGCGTATTTAGCCATTGTGGAGCTTCTAACTCATCCGCGTTGTAGGACATGATTGATCCTATCGGGTTCTTCGGTACCAACTGACAAGTATTCCAGCCAAGCTCCCAATATATACAACCTGGCTCTAACATCTAGAGCTTTCAGAGATTATAGTTTGATAAGTGAGAGAGAGAGAGAGAGAGAGTAAGTGAGGTTTTCTCTCCAGAGAACTCGGTATCTGCATTTTATTTGCTCAATCAACTCAACTACACATAAATAGACAAAGCGCTTTCTATGATTATAGAATAAAAACAAAATCTGGGGGGAACTTAACAAGCTAAATTTTTAAGCACAATAAATTGGAATGTGTATAACTAATTTTAGTTAAAGTAAGCACAATGAAGAGCTCTGTATTTGCAATTTTACGAATATTTGCGAATAAACGTAACTATTTATATTAATATAAATATTCACAGAAAAATATACGGGATTTTGAAATAAAATCAGTCGGAACGATGTTAAGAGTGCGAAAGTTTTCAATGTGCTTATAAATTTTATCTAAGATATATTTTCAATTTCGACATTAATTCTTATACATTTTAGATATCGAACACTTTAAATAGACATTAAAAAACATGGCTTAGACGATTTATTATTGAACTACATTTTTATCTAATAAAATTATAATATTTATTACATTTTTTTTTACTTCAAACTTGAATTTTGGAATGATTTTCAGTTGACACATCCATTTTTTATTATTTGACCCACTTACAGATCGAATTTCGCAAAATGCCGTCTAAATGAAAAAAAAAAAAAAAATTGTCTCAGCTATGTTGTGTGTAAATTTCCGCTTTCTAGCTTTAACCGTGTCAGTCAGGACAAAGAGTTTAATTTATATGGAAAATATAATAATTATTTAATTTTGCTTTACTTCAAACTTGAATTTTAGAATGATTTTTAATTATTTTTAACTAAACCAACTCCTAATAGAAAAAAACTGCACAATACTATTAGTCTATAGCACATTTTAAACTTACTGATTGTAATAATAAATAAAAAAGATAGATAGCATTTTGTTATTGGGTTAAACTTTTAATGATTTCACAAATACATGACATCTGTTGTCATGTTCAAAATTCGAGCTTTCGAAAAAGCTTAAAAGCTTCATGGCCCAATCGAATAAATAGTTGCCAAAAGAGTGGATCATACTCAGTTTGTTGTGATACGTTAAAGCGTTTGCATACCACTTCACTGTTGGTACAACAGATTAATTTAACTAATTTAGAAAATATGGAACCGTCGACAAATAACGACAACTTTAACGCCGACGAGCTGGAGGCACCCGACTGGTTAAGTGCGCAGTTCTTTGCGGAAGTACTTGGCCGTCATGAAAAGGCGCCAGAGCTCAAAGTCATTGAAGTCAAGATGTCCCCAGCAAGTGCAAAGGGAGATCACTATGCGAGTATCATGTTCAGAGGCAACATTAAGTATACAACAGATAAAGGAGAGTTCTTCAAATCGCTGATCGTCAAGACAATGCCCGAAGAAGACGGACATAAAAAAGAAATGCTCGGAGGCTCGAATATTTTCGAGACGGAGATTGGAATGTATACGAAAGCTTTGCCCAAATTCGAAGAGATTCTGCGTGAGGCGGGCGATGATACAAGGTTATATGTACCGTGTTTGTATCATAGCCTGAAGCCGCGACAGGTGATGATCTTCGAGGATCTGGTGCCGCAGGGCTATGCCGTCATAAGGAATCGTGAGGCAACTACGGAGGAGGTGCAGGCGGCGTTAACAAAGTTGGCGAAATGGCAGGCAGTGAGCTTCAAATTGATAAATGAGGTAAGAACTCAATATCATAATCAGTAAAACAAGTCATAAAACCGATCATTTCCTTTAGAAACCAGATTATCTCGCTGAATTTAAACATGGATTATTCGATATTCCGAATTTTACTGACGATCCCTTTGTGACAGATGGAATGAGTTCATTTATTGCTATGCTGGACAAGACTCCTGAATTGTCAAAGTACAAGCCGAAGTTTCAGAAATTTGAAAATGATTACTTGGACCGCATGAGAGATGTGACGCAGGAATATCGCGAGAATCGGCAGCCTAATGGATATTACGTTCTTTGTCACGGAGATTTTCACTTGCGGAACATGATGTTCAAGCATAATCCAACTAATGGAGATTTCGAAGATTGCATGTTACTGGATTTTCAAATCAGCAATATTTGTCCTATATCGATCGATTTGATATATTGCATTTATATGCTACTGGGTCCCGAGCATCGTAAAAATAACTATAAGGAACTTATTGACTATTATTTTAACCGTTTTGTCGAAACGTTAAAGAAAATTGGCTACGAGGGGAAATTGCCATGCTCAGCCGAGTTATGGAATCAACTTTCAAAACATAAATCCTATGGTAAGCTCTAGCTTAAATTTTGAAAACTAAAAAATAATACTAATGGGCTAATAATCTTTTCAGAAATATTCTTGATTACAACCTTTTTACCATTTATGTCTGCACTTAAGACGAATGTCTTTGGACCTGCTGAGATTCTAACAGATGCAGCGAAGCGCAAGTCGCTGTACTTTTTAGACTGTTACTTAGAGGAACTCAAGTATTTGTTGCCCAGATTGGAGGAGCAAGGTTTCTTTGATTAAACTCCGAGAGATTTTACATGTGTTCGTTAGTTATAAAATACATACATTTTTATTATATTTGTCAGTTAGCACAAGAGTTTTCTATAATAATAGTAAAATAGTAGAATAATAGAAATAAAAACTGTGAAAGAAATAAAAATTGTTTATATTAATTTATGTAATTAGGGTTTTTTTTAGACCCCGTACTTAAAAAAATTACAGGAGTCTGATTACTTTGTCACAAAAAAAAAAGTGCGTAACAGGCAGAAAAGGGCGAGGAAGATCGCATAAAGTACAGGGTGGCTAATGAATTTTGCTACATAAAGAAACTCAAATAACTTTCTTTATAGCGTATGGAGCTCATTTTTTTCTTTTTTTATGTAAAAGCTTACCTAATTTAAAAAATTATTGAATTTCAAAGCATCTTATCAAATTTTGTTTATTACTGCCTGGAGAGTTGAGACAGGAATAGCCGCAATTTGTAATATGGCAACCTTGTTTTAAGCAACCCCGTATAGAAATTATTGGTAACACTAAAATGATCGATAACTTCCCTGTTTTCTTCCTTCTGATCTTGATCGTTGAATTAAACAAACACACGTAATGAAGTGAAGCTTAAAATATAATAATTGACATAATTATTACACAATTATCTCTCGAATGAATTGCTTTAGTTCATCCAAATTTTTCGGATTTGCTTTGCAGACTTCCTGTTTACAATGACCCCACAAAAATAAGTCGGATGCAGTACGGTTAGACGACCTGGGAGGTCAACGAAATGTGAAGTTTCTTGATATGAGCTTGTTTTGAAACTTTCGTCACAATTCTGTCATAACAGGCAGGTCTGAGGAGCTGCATCATCTTGATGAAACCACACAAATTCTCTTTTGGCGTAGTTCTGCATAGAAAAACTCTTTCAATATAGTCAAGTAACGATCTTCTGTAACCGTAATGGTGTAACCGTTAACTACGAATTTGTAAGGCCCGACATTTTTAGAAGCTTCATTATGGTCTATCTGCTTGGAGCTTTTCCGATATACATACGTTAGCCTATACTCTCTTTGAACCGCAAATACGGACTACTGATAGTGATATCGGCGGGCAATCCAAATTCTGGTTTCCGTTTCCCAGTTATCCATTTTTATAAACTATGAAAATCTACTTTTACAATAAAAACAAGTTAAGCTTTGTAGCGGATTTCATCAGCCATATACATATATTCATATATTCAGTATATACATATATTCCTGATCTGCATTAACAGCCGAGTCGATATAGCCGTGTCCGTCTGTCCATATGTAAGAGCGCGTAGATCTTAGAGACTATAAGAGCTAGAGACTATAAGACAAGGACTCCGTGGCGAAGTGTGTTGAGCGACGGATCTTTTATATTTGTATCATTGGTCCCGGGCTCGAGTTCCGGCACTGACAAATTAATTTTTTTATTTTAATTTTTATATTTATTTATATTAATGTTGTATTTACATCAATTAAATGTTAATATTTGAATCAATTCATTTTGTGCACTTATTTTAAGCGTCTGTTAAATTTGATGCTGTCTTTTAATAAATCATTTATAATATCTTTAATGTATATATTGTATATCATCAATATATTTGGGCGAAAGTACATTTAAGTATAGTAAGTACGGGGTCTCCGACTGTCGAGTATGCTCCACTGTAGCACCGCCATAACATAAATGATATCTGCTTTAATACTAATTTTCTGTATGGAAGACATATTTTCAAAAATACATGCATTTCTGATGTCATATACAAACTTTACTGAGCACGTCGAGCTTCCGAAAGCTTAAAAGCTCCATGGTCTAATCGAATAAATAGTTGGGAAAAGAGTACAGTAAATTCAGTTTGTTGTCAGCCGTTAAAGTGTTATCATTACACTAATTTAGAAATTATGGAACCGTCGACAAATAACGACGACTTCAACGCCGACGAGCTGGAGGCACCCGACTGGTTAAGTGCGCAGTTCTTTGCGGAAGTACTTGGCCGTCATGAAAAGGCGCCAGAGCTCAAAGTCATTGAAGTCAAGATGTCCCCAGCAAGTGCAAAGGGAGATCACTATGCGAGTATCATGTTCAGAGGCAACATTAAGTATACAACAGATAAAGGAGAGTTCTTCAAATCGCTGATCGTCAAGACAATGCCCGAAGAAGACGGACATAAAAAAGAAATGCTCGGAGGCTCGAATATTTTCGAGACGGAGATTGGAATGTATACGAAAGCTTTGCCCAAACTCGAAGAGATTCTGCGTGAGGCGGGCGATGATACAAGGTTATATGTACCGTGTTTGTATCATAGCCTGAAGCCGCGACAGGTGATGATCTTCGAGGATCTGGTGCCGCAGGGCTATGCCGTCATAAGGAATCGTGAGGCGACTACGGAGGAGGTGCAGGCGGCGTTAACAAAGTTGGCGAAATGGCAGGCAGTGAGCTTTAAATTGATAAATGAGGTAAGAACTCAATATCATAATCAGTAAAACAAGTCTTAAAAACGATCATTCCCTTTAGAAACCAGATTATCTCGCTGAATTTAAACATGGATTATTCGATATTCCGAATTTTGCTGACAATCCCTTTGTGAAAGATGGAATGAGTTCATTTATTGCTATGTTGGATAAGACTCCTGAATTGTCACACTACAAACCGAAGTTCCAGAAATTGGAAAATGATTACTTGGATCGATTAAAAGTTGTGTTGCAGGAATATCGTGAAAATCGTCAGCCTAATGGATATTACGTCCTGTCTCATGGAGATTTTCACTTGCGGAACATGATGTTCAAGCATAATCCAACTAATGGAGCTTTCGAAGATTGCATGTTACTGGATTTCCAAATCAGCAATATTTGTCCTATATCGATCGATTTGATCTATGGAATTTATATGCTGATGGGACCTGAGGATCGTAGATATAACTATAAGGAACTTATTGACTATTACCTTAACCGTTTAGTCGAAACACTAAACAAAATTGGCTTCAAGGGGGAATTACCAAGTTCTGTTGAGTTGTGGAATCAAATTTCAAAGCATAAATCCTTCGGTAAGTTGTAGTTTAATAGTTGAATATCAAATATATTACTATTGGGTTTATAATATTTTCAGATATATTCTTGATTACATCCTTATTACCAATGGTGTGTGCACTTAAGACGAATGTTTTTGAACCTGCTGAGATTCTTACAAATACTGCTAGTCGCCAGAAGCTGTACTTTTTAGATCATTTCGTGGAGGAATGCAAGTATTTGTTGCCCAGATTGGACGAGCAAGGTTACTTTGATTAAAGTTTGTTTATATTTATTTCATTAGGGTATTTTATTAACAAAAATGTTATCATTTTAACATAAAAGTTATCTTTTTAACAAAAATGTTATCTTTTCAACATAAATGTTATCTCCTTTAATACTAATTTGTCTGTATGGAAGCCCTACCATTTGCTCTAACTGAACTCGAGTATTCTGAAGAAAATTAAGTATCCAAAAATCCAGAAAGTTCAAACTCTTTGACGGTACGTTGTAAAAATGCCCGATATTTGGGATTTTCTACATTTTCACGTCGAAAGCGATCGCCGGTCTCAGTGCGAGAGTTCAAATCCTCCAGATTGTCAAAGCCAGCCTCTTCCCTGAATACCAGGGGAGTTAGACAAGTAGCTCCAATGACACCTAAGAAAAATACGAAATGTTTTACAGCTAGGAAATAGATAATCGATTTAAAAATTAGCTCACCAATCAGGCTATTCTGGATCAGATCGATGTGGATCTCTTTAAGAGTGGGAATGTGTCCCTGGTACTTCAACTTCTCCAGGGTTTGTTGGAGCACCCTCTGGTACGTGTAAATAACATACTTGTAGTGCACCTTGCGAACATTTTCATTGAAGGAGCCAAAGAGGAAGTAGTTGAGGTCGACCGCTGGAGAGCCCACATAGGCCAACTGGAAGTCCAACTGGAGATGGGATAAGATGATTATAATATGAAGTCATAGCTGATAAACATGTTCCAACATACAGCAACAACGTTGTCGGGCTCCTTGGTCTCGTTGTTGATGTGAAACATTAGATTGTTAATCCAAATGTCTGCCATGTTGAAGACCTTGAAGCCACTCTGCTGCTCGTCGTACATGCTGATGGCACTCTGGAGAACATTTTCGGCCAGCTTGAACATCTTCTCGGTGATCTCTTCGAATCCCTTCCAGTGGGCAATCTCCTCGGCCACGCAGCGAATGTTGACCGGGAAGAAGCTGAGGAAGTCGCGTCGATCGGGATTGCGGGAAATGGGCGCCTCATTGAAGAACTCCAGCACCTCGGGATTCTCTTTGGCAATCACGGCACTGCAGGCATGCAGCTTGGCCAGCTTCTCGATGGTGGGCAGCACATAGTCCAAGTTGAGCAGACGGCCACGCTCGAAGTTCTCAAATCCGCTCAACTGCATGTCCTCCAAGATGAGAAAGGGCTCCGGACTCTCCGTCGTATAATAGCACTTTGGAGCGATTTGCGACTTGTCGCCAATGGACTCGAGCAGCGCCTGGACTCGGGGCAGCACCTCTTTGTAGGCCAAGATCTCGCGCTTGAAGAGCTTGCTCCGCAATGCAATGGCTCCCGTCTGACCCTTTGGATGATCCTTGACGAACACCGAGAACTTACTCTTCACATCGCCCCGCTGCAGATTGAAGCACGCCCGATGCATCTCGCTGGCAAATCCGGCGACAACATCGCCCACATTTGCGCTCTTCACCAGCAAATCACTGACCGTCAGCTGCTCCTCCTTGAAGTGCTCCTTGAGTACGTCCTGCAGAAACTCCGCTGTCAGCCACTCGGGAGCCACATAGTTCTTGTTGCCGGTGCCCATTTCTATTTAACAATTTATTTCCAAGTCACCTGACTGAGGAGAAAAAACAGCAACAACTTTTTAAGCAGCAGCTGAGCGCTTACAACTGTTGCGTTTAAAAGCTGAACGGAGAGTGGCGCTGAGTGAGAGAGGCGAGCGCATGAAAAGCTTTAGATGCCGCCAACTCACGTGCCTTTAGCATAAGCATCGTACGTGTGTGTGTGTGGGAAAAGCTCTCTCTCTCTTAATCTTTCTCTATTATAAGCTTTCGAGTGTCACGATTAACAAGTGACGGCCAGCGTCAGTTTAATAAGAAACAACAACAAGTGTGCTTTGATAACAAGTTAAATACCTCGTGTATGGCGACTATCAGATACCCTAGGAAGAGAACTGTTAAATACTCAGAATGTTCATTTGTACATGTTTATTTCTGATGAGAGAAATATGAGAAAGTACATTTATAAGTACATGGATATCCGATCTGTATAGGGTATGTCTTGGTCGATTACTTGCGACTTTGTTGCGTTTAAAAGTGGAACGAAGAGTGGCACTGAGTGAGAGAGGCGAGCGCATGAAAAGCTTTAGACGCCAACAACTCACGTGTCTTTAACATAAGCACTGTGTGGGTGTGTGTGTATTTGTGTGTATGTTTGAAAAGGTCTCTCTCTTTCTCTCTCTCTCTCTCTTTTATAAGCTATCGAGTGTCAAGATTATCAAGTGACGGGCAGCGGATTTGAAAGAGAAGCGACAACAAGTGTGCTTTGCTAACAAGTTAAATATTATGCGTATGGGGACTTTAAGATACCCTAGAAAGTGAACTGTGAAATACTTTAAATGTTTATTTGTGAATGTTAATTTATTTTCTGATGAGAGAAATATGTGTAAATATAAGTACATACATGGGGTATCTCCTGGTCGATCACTTACGACTCAAGCGTTTTGGCTTTGCCGCAGTGTAACAAAAAAGATAATCAACCAGATAGTCAAACTTCTGACTACTGTTTACAGTTGGAGAAAACTCGTCAACAGTGGGTAAGTCAACAATCTACTATCAATTCAGAATTCTAAGAGGCCCCGTCTATGCAGAAACGGGAATATGCTAAGGGCAGCGCGTACATAGAGGGGATTCGTATAGACCTTGGCACGAACCCGATCCCCATCCTCGCCAGGCTGCATCAGTTTCGGCAGACTGGCATCCTTGTCCACGGGCAGCAGAATGAGCACCAGATGCGTAAATGTAGTAAAGTATCCTAAAAAGCAGGAAATACTTATGAATTAATGAGTAGATTAATTACTATCAAATTGAACTCACCCCAGAAACCATATTTGATCATACTCATGTGCAGTTCCTTGAGCAGGGGCAGAGGTTTGGCATAGTTGAGCAGCTTCAGGCACTGGATAAGATGGGTGTGATAGATTCTGATAAAGTAATCAAATTGTTTAATTCGAATACTGTGATGGGACGAGCAGATGATCAGTTCCCACAGATCTTGGGCGGGTGGACCCCAACGACAGCGCTGGAAGTCCACGAAACGCAGATCGTTGATGTCGCAGGCTAAGGTGGCATTTAGTAGAATATTCCCGGACCAGAAATCTCCATGATTGAGTACTTTGAACTCCTGAGGATCGTTGTGAAAACAATTCGCTGCAGATTGCACAAACTGATCCGCTGTGGGCTGTAGATTAAATTGAAGATGAATCAATTAAAGGGAGAAGTATTTGAAGTTACTTACAATTCGACTAGCATATTGCTCGGGATTCGTAAAGCCCCAGGAAGCCATGGCTGACTTGTAGCTCTGGATGCGGGCCTGATAAGTCTTGGATTTGCTATAATTAGCGGGCAAATAAATGCGCTGAAAGTCCTCTGGGTAGGATCCATAGCGTTGATGCCACACGGCACTCGCTGCATGGAATTCGGCAAGTTTTTCCAGCACGCGCTGCATTTGCTTCAGATTGAAGCCCTTCAAGCGATTGATGTTGGTAAACTTTTTCGTTCTTAGATCCTCCAGCACAAGGGTAATTCGACCATTCACATTCTCAGCCAAGTGACATTTGGGTGCCAATTTGACGGTCCTGCCCTGCTGCTGATAGAGCTGCTCCAGCTGGGGTATGATCAGCTCGTACATCTGTTTCTCCTTGGGAAAGATGTTCAGAGTATTGATGAACCCAATGCCCTCGGCATCTGCCAACATGGTTTTCAAAATGTACGACTTTTGTTGTGTGAATCCATCTATAGAATCAGTTGGGTATATAACACAGGGATTAGATCAGTTTCGTTGATATATAGCCAGCTATTTACCTTTGCTCACCTTTCATTTCGATGTCGATGATAATGCGCATTAACAACGACGTGGAGGTGGAGGAGCACTCACCCTCGCCCGGCGGCGTCGCTGGTATTATCGAGAGATTCAGTATTTTGCGAAAATCGCTGAGTTCGCGTTTTAGCAACTTTTTAAAGTATGCCCCATTGATCCAGTTCGGTATATTCACTCGTATACCATTCGATTCACAAAACTTGTTACTGTTATCTGGCATACTGACTGCAAGAGATCATCAATACTACGTTCTATTCTGTTCTCTGCTTTGTTCTGTTCGGTACGAACAACAAGACGCAACTGTTTGCATTCTTATCAAGCACGATTTAAGGCCCCTGCTTTTTCTTGGCTCCGCTGCACGCATAATACTAGGTAATATATATACTTAATATTCTCTTGGAAGTGTCACTGCTGTGTAGGCGACTCACAGGGGAGAGGGGCGTGAGCTGCGCCCACTTGAAATCTTATCACGTCTGAATAGCTGAACGAGTTATCATTCGTTCAGTTCAATGGTTTCGTCAAGTGTTTGTTTAATTGCTTATGATCCTAAAGAGAGCCACGGAGAGAGAGTGTGTGAGCGGGAAGAGAGAATCATCAAACAGTTTCGTTGTCTATCTAACTATTGATGAGCATTGTATTTGTGCATTTTTTTAGCATTCATTAAATGCAAATTTATGTACATGTATTTTAGATGACAACAGCGCATCCATCAATCAATTATTCCACAGTGTTTACAATTTAACTATTAACAAGCGGGAAAGGTTATATTCGAGTTCCCGACCATAGTATACCCGTTACTTATTTAAATATATAAAATACTTACTTTGCTTAAAAACTTAAATTAGCTATTATCACCTTTCTATGTGTCCGATCTTGTTGAAATTTAGTAGGATGATAGCTAATTATAGTAGTTAACGTTAGTTATGAATAAAATCTTAATATCTTTAAAACTGTGCGTGTGATGGCTTTTCGCAATTTGTGGAGGTTGAAAAGGACGTGACTAAAATTTGAAACAAACTTGATCTGTGTTTTATAGAAGTCTGTGTGACAAATTAGGTTGATCTAGCTTATATAGTCTCTGAGATCTAGATAGCTATATCGACTCTGCTGTTGATGCTGATCAAGAATATATATACTTTATAGGGTCGGAGATGCTTCCCTTTTCCTGTTACATGCATTGCAACGAATACAATATACCCTTTTACTTATTTTTTGAGCAACATTTCAATTATATTGCAAAGTGCATTTGAACTGATCCAATGGGATTACTTCTACACATATGTATATTAGGGTGTCCCTTATTTGGTCAAAGTCAATATTTTTAAACGCATACGGGCTAGTTCTGTTCATTAGGTCTTAAAGCACTCAGAAATAAATTTTTACCTCAATCGGAGTATGATAACCCGTGCCGACTTGGATCGGAAAATTTTAAAATTATATGGGACAAAAAAAAAAAAGTTTTTTTTTTTTAATTTTTTATTTTTTTGTTTTGTTCATTTGGTCCTAAAGAACTCAAAACCAAGTTTTCACCTTAATCGGAGTACGATAACCCATTCAAATTTGCATCGAAACATGAAAAAACAGTGTTTTAACACTGATTATGCATTTTTCAATGATTTTTCATGTTTCGATGCAAATTTGAATGGGTTATCGTACTCCGATTAAGGTGAAAACTTGGTTTTGAGTTCTTTAGGACCAAATGAACAAAATAAAAAAATAAAAAATTAAAAAAAAAAACTTTTTTTTTTTTGTCCCATATAATTTTAAAATTTTCCGATCCAAGTCGGCACGGGTTATCATACTCCGATTGAGGTAAAAATTTATTTCTGAGTGCTTTAAGACCTAATGAACAGAACTAGCCCGTATGCGTTTAAAAATATTGACTTTGACCAAATAAGGGACACCCTAATGTATATATATCTGTCTTTGGGTCAGTTAGGATGTTCCAAAGTTAATTAAGATCAGTTTATTAATTTACTTTCAGCTTCAGCGCGCAATTCTATTCAATTTCAATTGTAATTACCATTTCCTGGTTGAATCAAGCTCAAACTGGATTCAATATAATCATGATGATGATGTTTAAATGTTATCAGAGTAGTTGTTACATTGCCTTATACGATTTTGATAAGACATGTGAACGCCAACATAAAGATAGACTATTTCTAATTATGGTCCGCTTTAATGAATATTTACTATATTTATTTTATTAAGTAAACGCAACTCACAGATGTTTATCATAAAATTATACAATCGTTTTGGTATCCGTGTAGTCTGCGAAATTGAACAATCCGCGACTATAGAAAAATGGATACAAATCTTTCATGACTTTTCCATAATTGGGATTTGAAGTAGTGCGGAGACGCAAGTTTTCAGCTTCTTTGGTGTCGGCCAGTAATGAGTGCAGATTGCTGTCCTTATCACTTGGAAATAAAATCATTGGCAAATGATTCGTTAGCCCAAAGAAAGCTATATGAAACGGCAAGAGTTACTTAAGTAAGTTTCAATATCAATCACTTAAGTTAAACATACCGTAGAAAGAGTTATTCTTCTTGTATAGGGAAGTCTGCAGATCCCTTAACTGAGGCAATGGTTTCTGGTATTTTAAAAGTGTCAGACACTCTACTAAACGCTCCCAATAAATGCAGACAAAGTGATCGAATTCCTTTAGGCGTATTTCACTTGCCGCAGACAACGTGATGAAAAATATCAGATCTATGGCGGGACTTCCCCATTTACAGATCTGAAAGTCGACCAATATCAGTTGATCCACTTGCCCATTGGGCAGATAGTTGCACATCAAATTGCTTGACCAAAAGTCTCCATGGGTTAAGGTATTAAAGTCCTGGGGATCAACCTCCAAGGTGCTGAGGCACTGTGCCCAATACTGATCTTCAGTGGGCTAAATAAGGCATCGATTTTGAATCACTTTTTTCGTTTCATTTTCAATCTTTTACTTACGAAATTGTTGATATACTTCTCGGCATTTTTCATGCCCCATGTGGCCATTGACTCTTTGAAAGTTTTCTCTTTAATCTTAAATGTATCTTTAAGAAACTTTTCGGCCTTAAGTGTCACAAAACCCTCGTCGAACTCAGACGGGTAAGGACCGTGTTGCTCTTGATAAACCGATGCGGCTGCGTGGAATTCGGCCAGTTTCTCTAGGGCACACTTCATTTGAGCCATGTCCAGACCCTTGATGCGATCCACATTCCGAAACTTTTTCACCGCCAGATCCTCAAAGATGAAGTGTATTTTGCCCTCTCGCTCCTCTGTGTGCAGACACTTGGGCGCAAGCTGTATCTCCTCCCCGGCTGCCTTATAAAGTGCCTCAAAGGCGGGCAGATACGTATTGTACATTATCATTTCCTTGGGAAATAAGCCATACAAATCGACCTCATCGCCACCTCTATCACTAGCCAGCACCGTCTTAAAGATGTAGGTCTTTGACTTGGAGGTACCATCTAAGAAGACCGTCTTTAGTCAGAATCAAAGCTAAAATTCATAGAATTCCGTACCTTTCATTTCCAAATCGATATGAATTCGTAGCATGACAGAGGTAAAGTTCTCGCCGGGAGGAATCGCTGCCACAGGTGTAAACTTGAGCACTTTAACATGATTCGGTTCATCCTTATCGAGCACTGTTTTGAAATACTTTTCTGTTATCCAATCGGGAATGATTAGATGCTCATTTGGGTTAAAAATTTCCTTTGAATTGGACATTCTAGCAAGCAATTCCCTTCCGGAACTCGACTGATCTCCAGAGCGTCTACTTTGCAACTGAATTCCCATTTTTGCGACTCGCACTTGAATAATTTTGTACAGCTGATTAGCCTATTTTTTATCAGCCCACTCAAATTTATTACCTACGAGTATACATACACATGTACTCATTTACGAATATTTCTAATTAGTTTTTATAGTTTTTTATAATTTGTGTATATTCTAGTTAGATATGTTTGAAATACACTTGAGGGAGTTAGTCTTTTATTTTTATTTATCTCGTATATATACATATTTATTAAAATAGAATAACATATGCTTAAATCATAACTATGCTGATTTGAATTAGATTAAATGGTAGGCATACTATAAGTCATAAGTTGAAATCATATAGATATGAAATACTAAATGTTATTGTGCTCTTTTAATCGCTAAAGTCAGATCTCAGATAAGATAAATTGTTGTTACAAACTACTCAAAATACTATTCCAAAAGGTTTCCATTCATTCGTCATAATGTTCAGATAACGCTTTAAGCTTTTTCCGCGAGTTCGTTGAGCTTCTAATTTAACAGAAAACATTTTTAGAAAATAGTACAATTTGAAACAGGCTTGTTTGGCCTAATTAGAATTTATCTTAGAGGAGAAAACTTCATTCTCTGTTTTTGCACATTCATAAAAGACCTTTGTTATTGAAGAAAGGAAACAGCTGGACCATTGCCTTGGCATAATAGGAATTAACAAATGTCTTATAACGAACCGCGTCGCCTTCAGGGCACAGTGTCCAGATCTTATCCAAATTGACCTCTTTATCAAGTGGCATCAGAACGACAGCTAAAACACCAGTCGCCGTCATTAGACCTGAAAATGTTTCATTAATATTCCATCTGATTAATGTGAGTGTACGATTAACTTACCCCAATCGCCGTATTTGAACATCATGATGTGTATCTCCCTGAGTGTGGGAATTGGTTTGGAATACTTTAGTAGTTTCAGACATTCTTCCAAGCGTGTGTGATAGATTTGAATAAAATGATCGAATTCCTTGACCTTAATGTTCAGTGAGGCCGATGTTGTTATCATATACCAAAGATCTTGGGCGGGAGTTCCCCATCTTCCAAGTTGAAAGTCAACAAGCAGCGTTCGATCTTCAGAGAACATTATATTGTTGCACCAAAGATCACCATGATTTAAGACATTGAATTCGCTATCGTCAACTTTGTTCAGTGCCAGTCCGATGTCGAAATGCTTCTTTGGAGATGGAACCTTTGCAATATATTTCTCCACATCCGGAAGTTGCCATTCCCGCATTGCCTCAATGTATTGAGTGTTCCTTGTCTCATACACTTCCTCGAATAATGGACGACTGCTCTCTTTATACAAGGTTTGAGAGTACATCTCGTCATAGGGTCCATTCTGCTCGTAGGTCACCGCAGATGCGGCATGCAACTCTGCAACCTTACGGATCACACGACGCATGTGCTCCATATCCAATCCCTCGAAGCGATCCACATTCTCAAAACTCTTTTGTGTCAGATCCTCCAGCACAAGAGTTATGCTATCCGGATCTTCATCAATATGTACGCATTTGGGTGCCAGTTCAATGTCCACGCCCGCCTTCCTGTAGAGCCTGATGAACTTTGGTATGTGCTCCTGATACATCTGTTTTTCCTTGGAAAACAAAGCTTTGTTTCCCATTGTCTTCACAATGTAGGAGACCTTCTGCTCAGTGCCATCTAAGAAAGAAGTTTTAATTAGATTTTTATTCGGGTTAAGTTATTGAGGGACTTCCCCGACTTACCTTTAAGTTCTATGTCCATGATCACTCTCACCATAATTGAGGCGAAGTTGTCACCTGGTTGTGTTGCCGCTTTGGCTGTAAAGCTCTTAACGCTTTTAAAGTCTTTTACATCTTTTTCGACTATAGGACGAAAATAGTCTTCATTTATCCAGTGGGGAATGACGGTAGATTCGTCGGAATTTTTTGGTTCACTTGACTCATTGTCTTTATTGACTGACATATTTTAAAGTAAACACACAAAATTCAAATAAATTAGTATTTATCTAAATTGTTTAAGGGGTATCTCATAGTCAGGGTGTCAACGAAAGTTTTTCCCCGTTTGTTATGCGAACAGTTGTTGTTGACGTGTTAAGCGTTTAATGACTACTAAATGCATAGCAATGAAAGTTGTTTTTTCATATCCAAGAGAACAAAAGCTTTTCTCAGCTTGTGAAGAGAGCGCTGAAAACTTTAGCTGGGAGTATTATTTGGCTTGGCATTGAACAAAGCTTTCTGTTGTATCTTTAAGCAATTTCACATTGTACGTTAAAAGCTAAAAGTGATAGTGTAGTAAACTTTAAGCTCTCTCTATGTTTGCTGTATATATGTATACATACATACATATGTATACAACGCTTATCTTCGTATATCAACAGTTGTACTTATAGTTTTTTTATTGTAGACTTTCATAGTTCTGTCAGAAACAGGGTATAAAAACAGCTTGTCCTTGATTTTAGGAAATACAATTATAAAATAATTATTATAATAATAAATATACTACTACTTAGATAATTATCACACTTTAAAATGCCAAATTACACTACATTTGATTAGAATACAACTAAAAAATTCATTGTGTTGAGAATAAATTATAAAACAAAAACAGAAAAATGATTAAATGTGCCAAGTGAAACCCGGAATAGCACGAATCCATTGATAATACGCCAAGCGATAAGAATTTATAATCATTATGAGTCAAAGCATTTTATTCAACAAAAACTCGTGCCGGATTTTTGGCAAGTCATAGTTATTATTTATTTTGAACAGGTTTGTTTGGCTTTATAAAAAGCAGGTATATTTAGTGTGCATGAGAATATATGTACTATATGCACATATATTGATAGTTTTTGGACCTTCATAGAAGACCTTTGTTATTGAAGAAAGCATACAATTGGACCATGGCATCTCTGTAGGAAGGATTCACATATGTTTTATACCGGAACGAGTCACCTTCAGGACCCGGTGTCAACATCATATTTATACTGGAATCCTTATCAGGTGGGAGGAGAACGATCACTAAAACCCCTGTTGCCGTTATCATGCCTGAAATAGAAATAACATTTTTCTATAAACTGATTGAAGTCAATGCACGAATAATCTACCCCAATCGCCGTATTTAATCATCATGATGTGCAGTTCCGTCAAGGTCGGAATTGGCTTTGAGTATCTCAGCAATTTCAGGCATTCCACCAAACGCGAGTGATAGATTTGAATGAAATGATCGAATTCCTGGACCTTAATATCCAGTGAGGCGGATGACGTTATTAAATACCATAGATCTTGGGCGGGGTTGCCCCATTTGCCCACTTGATAGTCCACAAGCAGAGTTCGATCGCCAGAGAACATTATATTGTTACACCAGAGATCACCATGATTTAAGACGTTGAAATCGTTTTCATTGACTTCGTTCAGGGCTATTCCATTATCGAAATACTCCTTTGGCGATGGAAACTTGGCAATATATTTCTCCACATCCGGAAGTTGCCATTCCCGCATTGCCATCTTGTACTGCTCGTTTCGCATATCGCCCATTCCCTCGAATATGGAACGATTCTTTTCCGTAAATACAGATTCATAGTACATCTGTTCGTAGGGTCCATTCTGCTCGTTGGCTACCGCGGATGCGGCATGGAGCTCTGCCACCTTGTGAAGCACCCGCCGCATGTGCTCCATGTCGAATCCCTTGAGGCGATCAACGTTTGCAAATTTCTGTCGTTTCAGATCCTCTAGCACAAGGGTTATGCCTTTCGGACTTTCATCAATATGTACGCATTTGGGTGCCAGGTCGATGTCCACTCCGGCTTCCTTGTAGAGCCTTATGAAGTTGGGTATGTGCACCTGGTACATCTGCTTTTCCTTGGGGAACAAACCCATTCCGTCTACAAAATCACCTCCTTTATCCGATTCCAGAGTCGTCTTTAAAATGTAAGACATCTGCTGCTCACTGTCATCTAAAAAAAACAAATAAAAGTTGAAGTTTCGTTTGGGTTACCTAAAAAAGATTTCCCGGCCTACCTTTGAGCTTTATGTCCACGATCACTCTCACCATGATCGAGGCGTAGTTGTCACCAGGTGGCGTAGCTGCGATCGCAGTAAAGTTCTCAATGCTCACAAAGTTCTCCACATCTTTCTCAATTATTGGAAGAAAATAGTCTTCATTTATCCACTTGGGAATAACTAGAGATTCGTTGGGATTCTCAGGTTTACTTGGATCACTGTTGTGGTTGGGTGACATTTCCTGAAATCAACACAAAATTGATATTTGTATTATTTATCATCTATTATTTCTTAAAATTTAAAATATATTTTTTATATTTAGCAACTTTTTTATATTCTACTTACGGCTACGAGCTATTAATAATTGATATCTCTAAAGAAATTTAACAACAGTTGCAACAACCGTTAACCGATCGATGTCAGGTTATACTTCGAGCCGGTTCGGTACGTGCACTTCGCTTATAAAGTAAACCGATAGTACCTGCAAGAAATATTTCATTTATTTACGTCCGCATGTTATCATCTGAAATCAACTGATAAGGGGAAAGCTGCTTAAGAGCTCTTTTCATTCAAATAACAATTCCTTATATCAGGTTCTATTAAAAATACACAAAATTGATATGAAATCTATTACAAGCTAAACTCATGATGAATGAAGTGAGATAATGACAACTGTGTTGATTTACTATATATTCCTATAACTCTTTTTGAGCATAGTCGAGGTAACACATTAAAAACAATTACTTTCTGGATGTGTTTAAAAACCATCATACATATATACTGAGTATACTGAAAATATGCACCTCTGCAGGTCACTAATCAAGATACAGTATTTTTTTTATCAAATCGATGCAGCTAAAAATAAAACGCTATCTTTATTTTTATACTATACAGAAATTTGATACCCTGTAGTTTTAAAAGAAATAAAAAAAAGTGGAAAAGTCTAAATCTAGTTCCCGGCTGTAGGATACCCGTTACTCATTAAAATAAATATAAAATATTTTTGAATGCATACTTTTAGGCACTTACATTGCTTGAAACTTAAATCAGCCATTACTACCATTCTGTTTGTCCGATCTTGTTTCGATTAAGTATAATGATAGCTTATAATAATAGATAGCGTTCGTTGAAAATACGTAATATTTTAAAAACTTTGTGTGTTGTGACTTTTCGCGATTTACGATTTTTTAAAATATAAATAACTAAAACTATGATACCGTTAAGATGCATCTCTGGGAAACCGATTGAGGCAATAACAACCTAAGTTTTGTGAGTACATTTTATTTATGAATAAATTCTGCGGTCTGTGGCTTTTGAAGTGCATATCTTAGATTCTATTTGTACTGTCAATAAGTTAAAACAGAGAATATGAAAATTGACAGATAAACACGAAATGTGTAGAGAAGCAATTCAAACATTTGACGTCATTAAAAAACTAATCACATGTGATTAGTTGGCAATGAGTATAAATAACCCCAGTCATTATTACTAAAAGTTGCGTTATTTGTATAACGATTATTTTACTACTACTACGGAATTCGCAGCATGAGTTTATAATTTAGTTCTTGAAAGATAATAACTATGAATTGTTTTTTACATACATTTGTATGCCTCTATTAGTAGTTCCGATGAAAACCGGTTTTCTAATTCATTTGTATACTACTACTATTACTTTTATTATCTTTTGAACATTAATAAAAATATAATTTGTATGTTCCATGTGATGTCTGTGAGTTTAAATTGCCAGTCATCGTTATAGTTATATTTAACGATTTGTTTGTATTTTTAATTAAAACAAGTTTTTTTAAAATTGAAATTTGTTGTATTTGATATGGTTGATTTAATATCACATCGAAAATGAACTAAAACGAAACTTAAATAAATGGAATACCCTTAAATAAGACCCTTGTTTTTAAAGAAGGGATATAGTTGGACTATAGCCTTGACAAAGTAGGGATTGGTTAAAATCTTATAACGAAAGGCGTCGCCTTCAGGTCCCGGAGCCAGCAACATGTTCATATTGGAGTCCTTATCAGACGGCATTAGTACGGCTTCTAGTACACCTGACGCCGTCATTGGGCCTAAAAAGGAATTTATTGGTTAAATCATATTGATTTTTCAGCTTAAAGTGGGCTGAACTTACCCCAATCGCCGTATTTGATCATCATGATGTGTATCTCCCTGAGAGTGGGAATTGATTTGGAATACTTCAGCAATTTCAGACATTCCACCAAACGTGTGTGATAGATTTGAATAAAATGATCGAATTCTTTGATTTTAATGTCCAGCGAGGGCGATGTGGTTATCATGTACCAAAGATCTTGGGCGGGGGATCCCCATCTTCCAACTTGCAGATCGACGAACAGAGTCCGATCTCCAGAGAACATTATGTTGTTGCACCAGAGATCACCATGATTTAAGACGTTGAATTCGCTGTCGTCGACAGTATTTAACCGAATTCCTTTATCGAAACCCTCTGATGGAGATGGAAGATTTGCAATATATTCCTCCACATCCGGAAGTTGCCATTCTCGCATTGCCTTAATGTACTGCACGTGTCGCATTTCACCCAATCCCTCGAATATGTGGCGATTGCTCTCGCTGTACAAGGATCGTGAGTACATCTCGTCGTAGGGTCCATTCTGCTCGTAGGTCACCGCAGATGCGGCATGCAACTCTGCAACTTTGTGAATCACTCGACGCATGTGCTCCATGTCGAATCCTTTGAGACGATCGACATTCTCAAAATTCTGTCGTTTTAAGTCTTCCATGATGAGGGAAATGCCTTCAGGACTTTCATCAATATGGAGGCATTTGGGTGCCAATTCGATATCCACGCCCGCCTCCTTGTAGAGCCGGATGAAGTTGGGTATGTGCACCTGGTACATCTGTTGTTCCTTGGGAAACAAATTCATTCCAGCTATGATATCACCTCCTTTATCCGATTCCAGCATCGTCTTCACAATGTAGGAGACCTTCTGCTCACTGCCATCTAAAAACCAATGATACAGTTGAATATTATTCGCATTTCGATGAAGTTTCCTTACTTACCTTTGACCTCTATATCCACAAGCACACGAACCATGACAGATGTGTAGTTGTCACCTGGCTGTGTTGCTGCGATGGCAGTAAAGTTTTTGATGCGCACAAAGTCATTCACATCTTTCTCGATTATGGGAAGAAAATAGTCTTCATTTATCCATTTGGGAATGATGAGAGACTTGTTGGGATTCTCAGGTTTACTTGAATCACTGCTATTGTTAGGTGACATTTTCTAAAGTAACACAGAACACAGTTCGTAATTTAAAGCACTCAAATTTAAATAACTGCACTTACGTCTATGTATAAGCTATTAATAATAAATATCTCTAAAAACTTCAACAACTCTTGCGACTGAACTCGGTCGTTTCGATCGCTAGAAATTCACTAAGCACTTGTGCCGATGTTTTGATACTACGAACATATTTCAAATGTGTGCGCTTATAAAGACAACCGAAAATATGGCTATTTCGAAGAGTAACGCTCGTATGTCGTCATTTAAATTTTACTGATATTGATGATTTCGTATAAGAGCTTTTATCAATCAATTTATCGTTTCTACAAATTTAATTGATATGAAAGCAGTTGTAAACTCTTCGAATGTTGTAGTAGAGTAATATATATAAGATTGTATTACTATGTATTTATTTATTTTATTTAATTATTTTAAATATGCTTCCATTCGATATTAAACTTGCATACAAACAAGATTTAAACCTTAAACTTAGATTCAGCTCATAGAAGCGAGAAACAATTTAATATACGGGGATGCCACAGAAATCGCTTTCGCTTGAATTTCACTTAATTTTCATACAAATACCAGTGAAATTCAAGCGAAAGCGATTTCTGTGGCACCCTTGATAGTTTTATGCACAATGTTCATTGTACATATGTGTATTATGAGTAATTGTGAAATGCGTTTGTCCAATTAGAAATATGTTCTATATGGCCCTCGTTAACGTTCTGCATTGAGACCGAATATCGATATGCCGTAAGAGGAAACCACAATTTCATTAAATTGTGTGGATAACAAGTACGTACACTCTTTTCGAATGGGCATAGTTAATGAATTCATCAATGATACTTACTCGTATTGGTGGTCATTCACAAATTCATGTTCAAGTGCAAATTTACAACGTTTTATTTCTTTAGTGCACTCAAAAAATATTATTTCTATAACCACTTAAAACGTTTGTGGTCAACGACATATTTACTGCGCATTCCAAATTGTATATAGAGTGACAGAAAAGGCAGGCGGGAAAGGCTACAGTCGAGCTCCCGACTATTAGATACCCGTTACTTATTAAAATAAATGAAAAAAAAAATATTGCATACTTTTGGGCACTTAAATAACTTAAAAACTTAAATCAGCCATTACTACCGTTCTGTTTGGCCGATTTTGTTGCGATTTAGTAGGATAATAGCTTATAATAATAATTAGTAAAAAATACGTAATATTCTAAAAACTGTACACAATATACTTTATACGGTCGGAGATACTTTCTTCTCCCCCTTACAAACATTCCAACGAATACAATATACCCTTTCACTTATTTTTTAAGTAACGAAAATTTGTAGAACAACAAACGATCTCAGAACTTATATAGGTCAGTATTTTACTTTTCATCATTCATTATATTCATATGTATTGTCTGTATTAGTATGTTTGTATTCATATTCGTATTCATACAAGGGTATTTATACACTTTTCTATTAACCACATAAGCACAACCACAAAAATAAATATATTTCGCCAGTCATCGTTAACATTACTTTTTTATTCATTGATTTTTATCTATTTATATTTGATTCGGATGACATAATATCACATCAATATGTATACAGTGTAAGCTAATATATTATACAATTTGAATGTCCTTATATTATTCCCTTATTTTTAAAGAAAGGTTTCAGTTGGACCATTGCCTTGACATAGTAGGGATTCACGAAAGTCTTGTAACGAAAAGCGTCGCCTTCAGGACCCGATGCCATCATCATATTTATACTCGAATCCTTATCAGGTGGCATCATTACGGCCACCAATACACCAGATGCTGTTATTGGGCCTGAAAGCGAAATTTAATCACTTATTAATTTTATTTGTTATCAATTAAAGTGGGCTGAGCTTACCCCAATCGCCGTATTTGATCATCATGATGTGTATCTCCCTGAGAGTGGGAATTGATTTGGAATACTTCAGCAATTTCAGACATTCCACCAAACGTGTGTGATAGATTTGAATAAAATGATCGAATTCCTTGATTTTAATGTCCAGCGAGGGCGATGTTGTTATCATGTACCATAGATCCTGGGCGGGGGATCCCCATCTTCCGACTTGCAGATCGACAAACAGAGTCCGATCTCCAGAGAACATTATGTTGTTGCACCAAAGATCACCATGATTTAAGACGTTGAATTCGCTGTCGTCGACATTGTTTAGCTTAATGCCTTTATCGTAAAACTCCATTGGCGATGGAAGATCTGCAATGTATTCCTCCACATCCGGAAGTGGCCATTCTCGCATTGCCTTCACGTACTGCTCGTGTCGCATTTTGCCCAATCCCTCGAATATTTTGCGATTGTTCTCTGTATATAAAGATTGAGAGAACAACTTGTCATAGGGTCCATTCTGCTCGTAGGTCACTGCGGATGCGGCATGCAACTCTGCCACTTTACGGATCACACGACGCATGTGCTCCATGTCGAATCCCTTGAGGCGATCAACGTTCTCAAAATTCTGTCGTTTCAAATCTTCCAAGACGAGAGTTATGCCTTCTGGACTTTCGTCGACATGGACGCATTTGGGGGCCAGTTCGATGTCCACGCCCGCCTCCTTGTAGAGCCTGACGAAGTTGGGGATGTGCACCTGGTACATCTGTTTCTCCTTGGGAAACAAATTCATTCCCTCGACAAGCGCACCACCCTTGTCCCTGGCCAGCGTCGTCTTCAATATGTATGAAATTTGCTGATCGCTGGAATCTAATAATCAGTTGATGAGTTTCATGTGACTTGGCAGACAGTTGATGGACCAACCTTTGACCTCTATATCCACAAGCACACGAACCATGACAGATGTGTAGTTTTCACCTGGCTGTGTTGCTGCGATCGGTGTAAAGTTTTTGATGCGCACAAAGTCCTGTACATCCTTCTCGATTATGGGTAGGAAATAGTCTTCATTTATCCATTTGGGAATTTCGAGAGATTCGTTGGGATTTTCGGGTTTACTGGATTTGTTGCTGTTGTTGGGCGGCATTTTCTCTACACATATATTGAATATTATCAATTTGAATAATTTAATTATATTTATTTTAAATGTTATTCACAGACAAATGAGTCTTTCTCCCTTAAAATAGAATTCACCTGCGGTTATAATTTGTTTTTTGCCGAGTTAATCTTATAATTAGAATTCCGACTGAAGCGCTCGACAAACAAATGTCTGACGTTTTCCAACGCGAAACAAACACTGAACGGTCGCGTCAGACGTGAGTTTTTATGTATGGAGAATACTACAGACCGAGACCGAGACCGAGACTTGGATTTGTGATTCGCTTATAGAGCAAACGAGTTGTGGGTCTCCGACAATGTGAATATTTCGCATACATGTGAATATGTATGTACATATTCGAGTAAATATATGTGTTTATAATAGCTTAACTGACAGTATCTACTGTTTACAATAGCTGTTCCCTTATATAGTTGTTCTAGAGAGTGTGTGGGTTACTTTCGGATGGGGGCAAAGGGTGATCGTCGGCCTAGTTTATCAATTGGGCGCGTGCGGAATCATTTGTGGTCTGTCGTCACATTGATAATAAAATTTAATTGATGTGCTCATACATATACATATACATTTAATGAAGCATTTAATTTGCTAAGGTCATAATTCGCAAATAAAGTACAAGGCGGACCTCAACTTAAAATTGAAACGCATTATTAACACGATTTGATAAGCATACTTACAACGCCAGACGGATTACATAGACTTGACTGCTCTAATACATATGTAATTCAGCCCTTTAAATTGCACTTTACTATAGTTCGCTAATATTATACATATGTATGTAAATATACATATCTTTATGGCAATTAGCAAATCTTACACGTGATAATATAGATAATTATATCGTCAAATAACAGTGACTTGCTCACTGAAAAGTACACATAGGTACACTAAAGTTCATTTAGGCACAATTTGTATACCCGTTACTTAAAAAATATGTTAAAGGGTATATTGTATTCGTTGAAATGTATATAACAGGGAGAAGGAAGCATCTCCGACCCTATAAAGTATATATATTCTTGATCAGCATCAACAGCCGAGTCAATATAGTCATGTCTCAGATCTCAGAGAGTAACATATAAAAGCTATTATTAGCTATCACCCTTCTAAATGGTAGCATGATCGGACAAATATAAAGCTGGTAATGGCTGATTTAAGTTTTTAAAGCAATGCAAATGCCTAAAAGTATGCAATAAAAAATTGTTTATTTATTTAAATAAGTCGAGATCTCGACTATTGCCTTTCAAACTTGTTTTTACTTTTATGTATTTGGCTTTTAACACCTCTATCGGGTCACAGTCATTTGAGCACGTCTCCACTTGTTGGTAAATCCAAGGGTTGACATGGCTTCAGTCACTTGGTCCTGAAAACGTATTCCGGTTCTTCCTAAATATTTTAAGTGATATACCTAATAATATTAAAATATACTTGCATTAAGAATAAGTATAACTTTTTGTATAAGTATATATTCGTAATATCAAAATGAGCTCGTATTGTGGATTGTAGATGCAAATAGAGAAAACGAGCATGTCCACTGTGTAGGGTAAAGTGAATATGGTCGTTAACCTTTTCGACTGCAGCATTACTAATTGCTAAAATTGGAATACTTAAACAGATTTAATATCTGTTATTTGCAAGCGTAAAACGAGTTCTTTGAAATTAGAGTACATACATAAGTGATAAACGGGTAAGAAATCCAGAAGTAACGAAAGATGCAAGTTTTTACGGGAGATTTGTGGGATTCGCTTATAATACCAGTTTACAAAATAAAAACTTTTTTTTGCAAAGTGTATTTATCAAAGTATTTTTTTCTTATTGACTTTGAAATTTTCAAATTTTTTCGAATCTTTGAGGTTACTCCAACACTTTTGGGTATATTTCCATTTCTACTTATCCGATTTGGCCAAGCAAGCACTTATATTAAAGGCTAGCTAATTCTCTTCAACTTTCTTTCATACAATATTAAGATCGGCTCAGCAGTTTAGGTAACTAGAAATGGAAATAGACCCAAAAGTGTTGGAGTTTCCTCGAAAATTCGAAAAAATTTGAATATTTCGAAAACGCTTCCATAAAAAAATTTCTAAGTGCCATTTTCGTGTTTAGCGGGCTAAAGTCCATAAGAAAAAAATACTTTGATTCACTTTGCATTTTGGCTGTAAACTAGTGTAATTAAATTTACTTTACTACACAATAATTTACTAAAACCCGTTTCTTCCATGTATTGATAAGGTGTTTAATAACTATTGGAGTGACATTTTAAAATAAAATGTATGGAAGTTCATAATAAATTTAAAAATATATGTACCTACATTTAAAGCAATTGAAAGACAATATAAATGTGTCAGATTTGATACTGATTTAAAAATATCCTATTATTTTTAGAATTTTTCGTTTAATAGTAACTTTAGAGGGAGAAACCAAAAAAAAGGTCGGTTCTGCTATTACATTTTAATCAAATTGTTTACTTATTGAAAATTAGAAACAAAATAAAGGGAATCAAAGCTGAATCAAAGTAATTATAACGACCAGTCTATTTATACACGTAAATAATTAATTTGCATAATACGCAGATTATATTTACTTGAATGATTAATCAAAAAATTCAATACATTTGTACTAATATTAAATTAAAATCATTAAGAAGTCCACCCACGAAAATATATAAATAAGTATTCACATATTAGAGACTTTGAGTTGGCTGCAGCTGCCATTTTTGGGAATTATCATAATGGAAACACAATGAATGTATTTTTAATAATTCAAAATTTTCCACATATTTATATCGTGTTGTAATAATAATACATTAGCATAGCGTGACCAGAAGTTAAGTTCATTAATAAAATTTGAGCCCGTAAAAATAAAACTCATTGTCATTTGCTTTTTGGATGAGGGTAATTATTAAGTATTTACTTCCAATCGAGTAGACCGCGATTATCCAACCATGGCAGCAGTTCTGTCATCACCTGAACGTACTTCTGATTCGTGTACATGGCTGCCTTCATTTTGGAGTCATCAGTTTGATCATTGTTGGTCTTCTCCAGCATAACAACAGGGAGAACTTTAGAGACAACCATGTAGGCTGAAGATAAGGAAAGTTATTAAATTTTATATTGGATAGAGAATCTGATCTGAATAGTTACCCGCCAATCCATTGCGGAATAGGGCCGCATGTAGATTCTTCAATTTGGGCAAGGGACGATGGTATTGCAATAGCTTAAGATTGTCAATCAAATGATCGAAATAGAAACGCACGAGATAATCAAATTTCGCAATCTTAATATCCGGAGCTGCCGAGGAGAGTATCAGATAGTACAGATCATTCGCTGGGGAGCCATATTTGCCAACTTGGAAGTCAACAAAGAGCGTTTCCTTGATCTTGCCAAAAGCATCGTACTGAAACATGATGTTATAGTTCCAACAGTCGCCATGATTGAGAACATTGAACTCCTTCATGGAAACCTGTTGATTCTGCAGCAGACGATCCACCAAATACTCATCGCTATTGGCCTACGAAAAGCTACGATTAAGATGGAGATAGATAGATAAATAGCTAAGCTGTTTGATTACCAGTTTTTCATAGATCTTTTGGGCATTTTTCCACTTCTTGAGCTGCGCTAGAAATGCGCCCGAAGCATTGAATTCCTGCAGCAGCTGTCGGTTGGACTCACTGAAGACGCCCACTGTGAAATCCTCACTGAATGCTCCATAGTGCTCCACATAGCAGGCAGAGGCAGCATGGAAGGCAGCCAACTTCTCCAGCACTTGCTGCATGTGCTCCAGATCCAATCCCGCCAAGCGATTGCCATTCTTGAAACTCTTTGGTCGCAAATCCTCGAGCAAAACGTAGTCCTCGCCCAAATCCTGATCAATCTTGAAGGCTTTGGGAGCAAACTGAATGGTTTTGCCAGCATCCGCATAGAGTTTCTCGAACTTGGGCAAGATGCTGTGGTACATTTGCTCCTCCTTCTGGAAGAGTTTCAGCTTGTTGAGAATGGCGGCCATCACCTCATTGTTGTGCTGAGCCTTCAGCACAAAGGATACATTTTTAGTGCTGTGATCTGTGCGTGGAAATTCCAAGAATTACTCTACAAATAGCCAAGTTTTGATTCTACATACCAATCAGCTCGACATCCACCAGCAATCGGATCATCAATGTGGAGTAGTTATCTCCGGAACTGCTGCACTCTGGAGTTACGGACAGTATCCTCTCAAAGTCGCCAATTTGGGCGCGAACCGCATTCTCCAACGAGATTCTGGGCAGCCAGGGCGGCAGATTTGAATCCTCAGACTCGACATTTCCATTTCCATTTGCCTGCGACATTTTTGCAAGTTCTGCAAATCCGAAATGAAAATGAAATCATATCGCTAAAACTGATTTAGCTTAATCACGTGCCGTAAATTATTGTCTTCTTAAATTGTGACTAATATTTTGGGGCGATAATCAAACCCTTCAAGTATTAAATGTTGATAATGCGACATCAAGTTAAAAGTTTGTATATAATCAGTTCCATCGAATTGTTCCATCAAAAAAAGCGACAAGTACTTTCTCTCTCTCTCTCTCTCCATAGACTCTCTGTCTCTTACTTACTTGCCTGACTCTCTTCTTTTTCGGATCTATCCCAGTGCATGCAAATATGTCACACCCTTATGTTATTTAAATAAAATCTTGTATTTGACATTCGGTTCCACCCAGTTTTACTGTACCAAAAGAATTTTTATCATCGACGCCGACGTCAAACAGTTTATGAGTTATAAGAGTCTATTATTTACAATAATCACTTAATTCTTTATAATTTACGTCCTCAATTACTTTTATTAAGTAAACTCTGATATTTAGTCAATGGAGTTCCCCCTAAAAACTGTTGGACTAATAAATATTGATTGCAAATTTACCACATTTTAATTTGTAATTAACAATAGAAAACCGATAACATCAGTCATAAATACAATATAAACAAGTTTTATTGTAAGTAGCTTTAAATAGAGATAATTAAGGTTAAGAGCTTTAACTGGAAAGTTAAGTATCTTTGTTATAGTTATACTAAACTGGTATATCCTGGGAGCGAAATCAACCTATAAACGATACATGAAATTAAAAAATATTTATCCTCTTTTTGTTTTATTACAACATTTTCGACTGAAGAGTTCTTACTTTCTTATTCTATTTTTCATTCATTTGAGTTGCAGAAATTTGCAGAATTATGATCTTATAATAATTTTAGATTTTTATGCATAAATACCAATAATTTCTTTGGTTACCAAGCCAAAGGGGGAATTTCGGGCTGTCGTTGTTATTAATTGGGTTCACAAATCATCGAATATTGATTAGGCTATTATCAAAGTGTGTGCAAACGCCACATAATTATATCGGACACGAACTTATAAATCTGGTCACATGTCACTTATTACAACATAGCCAAGAAAATCATACCTTTATTTTTGTAAATTAATTATTATAACGAAACTGCATTGGATCTGTAACTAGTCTATGATTTATTTGAGCTATCAATGCGATATTTTAATTAAGTATTATTATGACACTTGAAACCCAACTCATTTTTGAGATATTTTGACTTCATTATAGGAACTGACACAGAATTGAACTAAGTGAAGTATCTTTAAGATACAAAAGTATCGCAACCGCTCAACACAAACACTTCGTATATGTGACAAACCTTTTTCCTTAATTGACAAAAAGAGACTGAGGCTCGAATTGATTTGAAATTGTGAGAACGATCGAATGCAGTTCGGTCAGCGATTATTTTCAAATGATGGCAGTTGCGATACGTTTGACTTTCTGTTGGCCCGATTTGGTATTAGCCATAGAGCAAATTCTTATCGCCTATGTTCAATTAAAAGTTTATTTTGTAATTTGATTCGCCAAAACCGGCAAAAAGGCGTCACTCACACTCGAAGGTAAACTCTGCGAGAATGAGTTTTAAATAAACATTTGATACGACAATTGTTTCTATTGATAAGAGGTTGGTGAGGTGGGTAGAGTCTCTTCCCTGACACCGTCCATATGAGTACGAGTACTCAAAGTATTCGTTTTTTTGTTATTTGTCATTCTTCTTTGCGCACTAATTATTGTGTGATTCTTTATTAATTGCTTCTGCTCGTGTCGCCACTGTGGACATGTGATAGACAATAATTTTGGTTTATAAATATATCTATATAATGAAAAAAATTTGTGAGTCAGTATTATTTAAGGCACTTATCAAAGAAAATGTATGCTTCTTATTTTTATTCGATTAAAATAAAAATTGGGATATTCCAAAGTGAGAGACATATGTTGAGATTTTGAAAATAGGAAAGCTAATGGGGAAGGTTAGAAATTTCCGGATTTTTAATGTATCCACAATTTTTGGATGTATTTGGTGCTAAAGTTCAGGAAACTATTTATAAAAGTATATCCGCTCACAGGACGATCAATGATCTGAAGCCACTCGGTCAAATATCCTCCAGGAAGGCAGCATAATTATAGAATAGTTAATTTCCGATTTAAGAAAAATCGTAAAATGTTTCTTCAAAAGATCTTAAAAGTGAAAAAATAGCTCTAAGTTTGGCGGGCACTCGACTGATTTTTGTTTGTTTATTTGATTAAACTTTGAAAAGCTCAAATTATCAGTGTGAGCTTTTAAAAGCTCTGATCTGCTCTCGCGACTGACAAAAGTACCTACAAATAAACTGATTTCTCATTTTTCAGAAGGTTGTACGTGGGATTCACAAACAGAGCGAATGAATACGAGTATCATAAATAATAGTTTTACCCTATACTTAATATCAAATGGTGCAAGAGTTTTTTTGCATTAAGCATGTAGATATCCGATAATCAAAATAGTTGCTTTAATTCGTCTGGTCTTCTTTTTTCCCATTCACAAAACTCAATTGATTTGGATAATTATTTGTGTGTTGTGTTTATGGTTCGTTAAGTCACAGCGTAGAGTCGAAATTGCATAATTATTTTGTGAAGTTCGAAGAGTTTTCACCACAAGCTATAATAACTACGTCACAAAACTGTATTTTCTTAGTTTATAACAAATTATTTTATTTCTATATTTAAGTTGCATTATTTGTAATGCGTAATTGGAGTGCTCCTCTGTTGTGCAGCCAGGGCATGATTGCCTTAAGATGCTCCTTGTAGATTTTGCCATTGAATAGCAATGTTCTGAAATCATCTCCAGCTTGTGTATCGTCAAACAAATTATCAAAGCTTGCGGTTTCCGTATTCTCCAGCAGACAGCCCGACATGACACCACACGTCGCAGAATACCCTGTAAATGTTTGGTAATTAATAAAGGTTACTAATAGAGGTTACTTATTCTATTGATACTTACCCAAAATGCCGTTCTTCAATAAGGAAGTGTGAATGTCAATAAGACTGGGCAGCTTTTGAGTGTAATTTAATAACTTGAGGTGCTTTATCAGCTGATCGTAATAATGTTTTATGAAGTAATCAAACTTGTTTAGTTTGAGTTCCAACTGAGGCGAAGATAGTAGAAAATATAACAAGTCAATTGCCACACTGCCATATTTACACGCTTGATAATCGACGAGGCATACATTCAATAATTTGCCCGTTCCCTGATCGTGCTGGAACATCATATTGTTACTCCAACAATCGGCATGGTTCAACACATTAAACTCATTGGGATCAACCACTCCGCATTGCATAACATTCTCCATAATGTTTCCTTCCATTTTTTTCACATCATCGTAATAAGCCTCGTGTCCCTCGATCGTTGATATCGACTTGAGGACATATCCTATTAAGCCATCAGTAATTTTTGACAAGAAAAGCTTGCCATCCTCAGAGAAAAGTCCTTCCATCTTCTGTGTGGGATAGGGACCAATTGTGGCGACCCGGACAGCCGATGCCGCATGCCATTGGGCCAGTTTCTGGAGCACGGCCAGAGTGTGCTCCTCATCGAGACCGGACAAACGATCCTTTAACTGGGTTGGCTGGAAACCTTTTAACTTGAGATCCTCCAGCAATACGTGCTCATACGGAATATCCAGCTTATAGCACTTGGCGCCAAAATTAACCTCCAGACCAACCTCACGGTAAAGTGTCTTAAACTCTTCCACATATATCGTAAACATGTCGCGCTCCATATCGAAGATGTTGTTCTTGTTATTCCCCAATGTTTCTTTATATGCCTCAGAGTCGTGTGGTGTCTTCAGCATGTAAGATATGGATTTCGATGTGTTATCTACGAGTATTAACAATGGGAATTAAAAATAGTTTAATTTTTTTTAATTTGTAATCTCTTTTACCTTTCAGCTCGATTTCCAGCTCAATTCGCAGCATTATCGTGGCATAATTGTCGCCTGGTTTTGTGCCTGGCTTTGCCTTAAATGTTTTTATTTGCTTGAAGTCCTCAAAGGAATCTTTAAGTACCTGCTCAAAAAGTTCTGCTTTCAGCCACTTGGGTAATATGGACATTTCATCATTTGTCGACATTATCACTAAAACTCTCTTGAACAAATATTGTTGATTGCCTTTGAGTTGATTTGCTAGACGCAACTGCTAAACCATACCCAAAATACCGGTTTATATACTACTGTAAAGACGTGTAAAGCTTTACCCAAAACTGCTATCAGAAAGCTTTTTCCCTGGGATCTTGTATGTATTTCATAAAAGTATCAAATAAAACGATGTGCGAAAAAGAAGACAGAAGAGCAGGGACTGTAAATTTCGGTACAGCTATAATACATTTCAAAAGATTTCAGCAAAGCCGCCACAGTGAATTTTTAATATATTTTGAAATTCAACCCTATTTTTAATTAGGTCCCATAAATTAAAATCTACAGAGAAGCCCGTTGTCGAGTAAGCTTAAATACATATTTTTTTGTTGTTTGTTTTGATACTTTGACTCGGATTCTTAGAAAACATATATGTTTTGTATATGGGCATTTCCAGAAAAAGGTCCACCACGACGAAAAACGTAAAATTGATTAAAAACTCACATCTTGTGAAATTTTCTTCCAAAAATGTATTCAAGTTATTTATTTTATCAATATACGCTAGACAAAATTCAATAGGATGAACATATAAATTCTACATTGGAATAAATTCACTTTTTCCATATTTTTGCCTATTTTCTTAAAAATTGATTTTCAAAATGGACCGTTTGTATTTTAACGATTACACTAAGTCAGGAAGTAAGATTGTAACATAAACCATTTTAATATATAGAAATATATTGAAAGTTTAATTTAAAACAAGTTCTAAGAGCTATATATCGGAATATAGTATAAAATTTGATGAACAAACTCTTGGAAAAACTAGGTGGAAATCTTGTCACGTTCGCTATGTCGCGTTACAAATTGCTAATCAAGCGTGAAAAATAAAGAAAACGGTAGTTACATATCAAAATTATTTCTAAAATGGAAAACTACATTATTTTATTATATTTTGAGAGTATTTTCTTCCAAATTACTCGCCACATTTCGCAGAGTTTCGCATTTGTCAAGATGAAGTCAAAAATGACTTCCATTTTTCGTCGCGTTCGCGATGCATTGTTTTCTATAAATAATTAAAAAACGACAAGTCTTCAAAGATTGTCTTTTATCATAAAAATAGAGTTGATAAAATGCATTAAACACGTGAGAAAACATTTTTGAAAATGTCAATTTTTGCCATTTTTTTTTTCATTTAAAGTCGTACGAATGTCGAGTTCGCGATCCTGGAAATACCCATATATACAAGTTCTCAAGCTCTGCTCTGAATCTGTTTCGTTGTTCTCTGATGTTTTCAATATAAAAATGCATATAAAAATATGTATGTGTGTTATTTCGGACTGTTTACACTAGCTAAAAAAAATTATTGTGGATGGCCATGCTAGTGACGAAAGCATCACGAAGGGAAAAATATATACAAAAAGAATGGAAAATTTGCTACGACTGTCCGATCAGATCGAGTTATATACCGATCGAAAAGGATAGTTTCAATAACAAAACTTTTTTTTTAGTTTATTTAATATGTTAAAAACCTAGTGACGAAAATATTTCCATGCCCCAAAATTTCTGATATCCAACTTTGTGTTTGTGACGAACAAATCTAATATTGTTCGTCACAAAGTTGGATATCATAAATATTGAGGCATGCAAATGTTTTCGTCACTAGTATTTTACCTCGTATTGAGTTTTTTTTTTTATAAGATACAAATGTACATTTATTTGGACAATGAAAATGAATTGTATAGATTTTGATTGATTTAATTTGATTTGTTTGACTGAACTCCGAATAATAAAAGCATTGCACGGTCTATTGCTGGTTATATTATTTATTTCACAACAAATAAATTCGTTATCATCTTCAGTGCGGTCTACACATAACATTAGCTTATTAATACTTGTGAAAATAATCTTTGAAGTGATAACAAAATGTTTGATTTCGTTTGGCGATAACAATATTTGCCGTATAAAAGAGTATAAGGAAATTCAACTTATTTAAGGGTCCAAGGCGCCACGGTTCAGCAGCCAAGGCAGAACGGCTTGGATATGCTTCCGGTAGCGAGGATTGGAGTAGATCAGGGTCTTGAAATCGTTGCTCTCATCGGAGTCACTGAGAAAATGATCGACACTGGCAGCTTCGGTGGGATCCAATAAAATGCCGCTCATGACACTCGTTGCCGTCATGTAGCCTGCAAAAATAATTAAATGAAATTGCTGAATAAACATTTGAATATATAGAAGATATTTAGATGATGTACGAACCCCAAAGGCCATGCCTGAAGAGCGACAGGTGAATGTCACGCAGAGTGGGTACAGTCTTGGGATACTTGAGTAGTCGAAGATGTTGTGTAAGGTTCTCATGATAAAACTTGATATAGTAATCAAATTTGGTCAGTTTATCCTCGAACTTGGTAGACGACAGCAGGAAGTAGTACAAATCTTGAGCTACAGTTCCATATTTGGGCAATTGAAAGTCCACCAAGTAAATCTCTTTGATTTTACCAAAAGAATCATGAGAATACATCATATTGTTACTCCAGAAATCGCCATGATTCAACACATTAAATTCGTTTGGATCGACCTTGACCAACTTAAGGACTTCATCATTAAACTTGACTTGAAGAGCTTTCTAAATCAGAGAAAAGATGTTAATTATTTATAAATATTACAATGGATTTAATGGATTTCAGTAGATACTTACAACTTGATCGATGTAGTCCTCATTACCCTCGTATGTCGCACAGCACTTGACAAAGTTCTGTCCCAGCTGTTTGTTCACCTCGACCATCATAGCGCGGTTCTGCTCCTTATAGAACCCATAGATAAGGTGATCTGGATAGGATCCTTTCGTGGCCACACGCACAGCAGAGGCAGCGTGCCATTGGGACAACTTTCGCAGTGCCGATTCAGTATGAAGCTGATCCAGACCCTCAATTCGATTGCTGTTCTTAAAGCCCTTGACAGCCAGATCCTCAAGAAGTATATATTCAGTTTTCGCGCCCTTCACCTCATAGATCTGGGCACCGAATTTCACCTCCAAGCCGGCATCTCGATACATTTGTTCCATCTCGGGAACTACTGTCTTATACATGTCACGCTCTGCGTTAAATATATCTTTTTCCATCTGCTGAAACATTTCCAGTTGATGTGGCACCTTCAGCATATAGGACACTGACTTTTCCTTGCCATCTGCGATAGATTTCGAAACACATGCATTTATTATTTGGCAATGTGAATTCACTTATGACACATACCCTCGAGTTGGACTTCAATATTCACTCTCAGCATGATTGTGGCATAATTTTCGCCGGTTGCCGAGCCACTGTTAACCTTGAAGCTCTCGATTTTGGAGAATCCCTTGACGGACTCTTTCAACACATCTACAAAGAGTTCCTCCCGCACCCAATCGGGAACTTTGCTGGCTGGCGTATCCACTTTTGTCTCGGACTCCATTATAATTTAATTAATCAAAAATTGAAATAAATCTAACTCGCGTTTGCTATCTGAAAAGTTGACCGGTTGGCGTTGATGTGTTCCTCGTACTCGCCAACTGGCTTCTAATGGCTCTCCAGCTCTGTCAGCTTTTTAAATTCAAATATAAATGTGAAAAGCTTAAAAAGTTCTCTCAGCATAAGCTCGATCGCGTTATGCTCGTAAGAGATTACCGTCTTGTCTCTTATTCGATCTTTTCTCTTCTATTTCTCAAAAGCTTCGCTGAGAAATTATTAAAATTGTAGGCGTTGGAAGTTGTTGAAAATGTATTATTTTTTTATCATTAGTAAAGTTAAATTTGTATTCGGTCATCCACCCATAGTAAAAAGCAGTTTTCCTGTTTCCAAACTCATTATACGATTAACAACATTTGAACAATTATTTCTTATCGTTATTAAACTATTGGAAACGCTAGTGAGCCCAAAATTTGATTGATTAGGTTTGACGCATCACAACTGATAGTGATAAAATCTTATCAACATTGTGTTTGTCTACTTTAAATTGTGAAATCATTGCACCATTGAACGGTCCTCTAACACGCCACGATTCAATAGCCAGGGCAAGATGATTTTAATATGCTTCTGATATCGAGGATTGGAGTAGAGCATCAACTTGAATTCATCGCCCTCCGCTGAGTCGCTGATGAAGTTTTCCATACTAGCGTTTCCTGTGGGATCTAACAGGACGGCGCCCATGACACCTGTTGCCGTTATGTAAGCTGAGAACAAGCAGAATTATATGTAAATGTAAGGTCATAAATCTTAAGAGCTATTTCCATCTTACCCCAGAAACCATATTTGATGAGCAGAATATGAATTTCCCGTAAAGTTGGCAAAGCTTTTGGATAGCTCAGAAGTCTCAGATGTTTCACAAGATTTTCGTGATAGAACTTGATATAATAATCAAACTTATTCACTTTATCCTCCAATTTGGTGGATGTCATCAAAAAATAGTACAAATCCTGAGCTACACTTCCATACTTTGGAATCTGGAAATCCACCATGTATATATCCTTAATGTTTCCAAATGAGTCATGTGAAAACATCATGTTGTTACTCCAGAAGTCGCCATGGTTAAGTACATTGAAGTCTGAAGTATCTAGTTTGGACATTTGAATAGTCTGATCTGTGACCGTAGTCGAGGCCACTTTCTAAATGATAGATGAAGGAGAGATAATCCAATAGTTCGCTAAAGATATTCGATATATGTATACACTTACCACTTGCTCAATATATTCCTCGTTTCCCTCGTATTTCGCACAGCATTTGAGGAAATTCTGTTGCAAACCTTTGTTCATCTCCGTTACCATCGGACGGTTTTCCTCAGTGAAAAAGCCAGCAATATAGATTTCCGGATACGGTCCTTTAGTGGCCACGCGCACAACGGAGGCAGCATGCCATTGGGACAACTTCCGTAGTGCTGATTCAGTGTGAACCTGGTCCAGTCCTTCTACCCGATTCATGTTCTTAAAGCCCTGCGGAGCCAGATCCTCCAGGAGGACATACTCCGACTTGGCATCCTTTAGTTTGTATGATTTAGCACCAAATTTGACTTCAACGCCGACATCACGGTACATTTTCTCCATTTCGGGAATAGTTGTTTCATAGATGTTGCGCTCTACCTCGAAGATATTATTACATTTCAACATTTCTTGATATTTTTCCGATTGATGGGGGAGCTTTAGCATAAACGATACGGATTTTTCTTTGCCATCTGAAAGATTGAATAATATCCAATTGTAAATAAATGACTTAGTGACAATTACAATGGTGAAATTACCTTCAAGTTCAACTTCAATATTCACTCTCAGCATGATAGTCGCATAGTTTTCACCTGCTGATGTTCCGCTCTTGGCCTTGAAGCTCTTAATTTTGGAGAAGCCCTCAACAGATTCTTTCAATACATCTGTAAAAACTTCAGCATTTACCCAATCAGGCACATTGCTGGCCGTTGAGTCAGTTTTTGCGTCGGTCACCATAATAATAAAATAAAACAAAAATTCAAATAATTATTATAATAATTGGTTAGATGGTTGGTGTAGATGTGCCCCTCGTACTCGCCAGCTGGCTTTTAATGGTGCTCCAGCTTGAGCAGCTTTATATATAACTAAATAACAACGTATACATACATATATGAAAAGCTCAATAGCGCTTTGCTATCTCTTCCGTCTTTTAAGAGCTTTGCGCTCACAGAGAAACTGTTGGAAGTCAGTTTTCAGATTGAAATGGTGTGGGTTTGGAGTGTAATCGGGGTAATTTTAGTACTTGAATTAGAAACTTCAACTTATCATTGATTCAGTCGGTTGGCATTTGCCTGGATCTCAGAGACTATTAGAGATAGATCAACCAAATTTGGCACACAGACTCCTATTAGCCCGACTCCGCAAATCTTGAAAGGCCACCACACGCAACCACCTTCTTAATCGTAACAATATCGGCCAAACAGAACGGTTGTAATGGTTGATTTAAGTTTCAAGCAATGTAAGTGCCTAAAGGTATGCAATAAAAAATATGTAGGAAACTAGACTATAGCCTTTCCCGCTTGTTTTTTCTGTAAAATATGTATTTGCTTATTTCCCCTACCGTAAAAATTAGTTTTCCTATTTCCAAACTCATTATAGGGCTAACAACATTTGATCACTTTTGTCTTATCGCCTTTTAACTATTGGTTTCGCTATGGAATTGAATTTATCAGGTCTGACGCATTAGAACTGATAATTTAAATTACTTATCAACGTTTTATTTGTGCAATTTTATTTGAAAATATGAAATTCATTGGACAATCTAAAGGTCCTCGAACGCGCCACGATTTAATAGCCAGGGAAAGATGATTCCTATATGCTTCTGATATCGAGGATTGGAGTACAGCAACGACTTGAATTCGTTGCCTTCCGCTGAGTCACTGATAAAGTTGTCAAAACTAGCGGTTTCCGTGGGATCTGCCAGAACGGCGCTCATGACACCTGTTGCGGTAAGGTAACCTGAGTACAATTAAAGAGATAATCAGATATTAAGCCACATAGATTCATAGTTATTTAATTCTTACCCCAGAAACCATATTTGATAAGCTGAATATGCAGTTCACGTAAAGTTGGCAAGGCTTTTGGAGAAGTCTTCAGAAGTCTCAGATGTTTCACTAGATTTTCATGATAGAACTTGATATAATAATCAAACTTATTCACTTTATCCTCCAATTTGGTGGATGACATCAAAAAATAGTACAAATCCTGAGCTACAGTTCCGTATTTTGGAATCTGGAAATCTACCAAATATATATCCTTAATATTTCCAAAAGAGTCATGTGAAAACATCATGTTGTTGCTCCAGAAGTCGCCATGGTTAAGTACATTAATGTCTGAGGTATCTACTGCGGCCATTTTGAAGCACTGATCTGTGACCTTAGACTCGACCGCTTTCTAAATGACCAATGAAAAAGAGTTTATTTAGAAAATTTGCTAAAATAATTCGATGTTCGATATTCTTACCACTTTCTCGATATATTCCTCGTTACCCTCGAATTTCGTACAGCTTTTAAGGAAACTCTGCTGCAAGCCTTTATTCACCTCCTCTACCATCGGACGACTTTCTTCCGTGAAAAACCCAACAGAATATTTTTCCGGATACGGTCTTTTAGTGGCCACGCGCACAATGGAGGCAGCATGCCATTGGGACAACTTCCGTAGTGCTGATTCAGTGTGAACTTGGTCCAGTCCTTCTATCCGATTCATGTTCTTAAATCCCTGCGGAGCCAGATCCTCCAAGAGGACATACTCCGACTTGGCATCCTTTAGTTTATATGACTTAGCACCAAATTTAACTTCAACGCCGACATCACGGTACATTTCCTCCATTTCGGGAATAGTTGTTTCATAGATATTACGCTCTATCTCAAAGATATTATTACGTTCGATCATTTTGCTATACATTTCCGACTGATGAGGGAGTTTTAACATGAAGGATACGGATTTCTCTGTGCCATCTAAAAATGCGTATAGTTTCTTGTTATATTTAAATGAATCATCACAACAGTTACTATGATAAATTTACCTTCGAGCTCAACTTCGATATTCACTCTCAGCATGATCGTCGCGTAGTTTTCACCTGCTGCCGATCCGCTGTTGGCCTTGAAGCTCTTGATTTTGGAGAACCCTTTAACGGATTCTTTTAACACATCTAAAAAGATTTCGGCCTGAACCCAATCAGGCACTTTGCTGTTTGATGCATCGGTCGCCATATTTAATTATTAACTTTCAATTAAACACTTAAATAAAACTTTCACAATTAACGGAGATGTTGTTTCCGCTGCTGTCAAAACGATTCTAATGTCTATTTTGCTTTTCAGTCCAATTTATTTATACTGTTCATTTATCTCTTAAAAAGCTCCAAAAGCTCATAGGGTCGCAGAGAGAGAAATCTGTCTTTAAATTGTGAAATATGTAAGCTTCACGAGCTTCCCAGCTGATTGCCCCCATTCTGATAGCTCTCTAACCGATCTCAGCGTTTAAATAGTTGCAAACTATTGTTAAATGTCGTAGAATTTGGATAGTTTTTTTTTGTTTGGATAACCAACTACAAGCTTCGGGTTTCTCTTGTTTATTTATAATATTTCTTGTTAAATGCTGATTAAATGTAATAGAGCTTTTTGTCGTACATTGGAAACTCCGGGAAGAGTTTGTTTGTCAACAACGCAGCTTTTTTTTTTTAGCCGACACATAGTGGCTCGACAATTCTCTCCCTTACCATAAATGGTATTTAGATGAATATTTCGTAAGTCAAAGCAAAGCGTCGTTTGCAGTTCTCTTTTCTGAAATAAGTTATTGTAGCTCTCTTTGTGCTTCTCTTGACGCTCTGAAAATTCCAAGACTTCTCTCTGCGAAGCAAAAGACCAAAACAAATAATGAGCAATAGATAATTTTATGTGGATTTCATTTCATATCATATTTATCATTTTTATTTCTTACTTCTTATTGTACATCTTTTTGTGACACTTGATTAGTTTATATAGCCTCTTTCAATGAGCCAGGGTAATATTAGTTTAATTTGCTTGACATAGGTGGGATTCATTAGAATGTTCCGCTTAAATTCCATCGCCTTATCCGAATCTCCCATGAAATTCTCTATATTGGAATCCGAACTGACGGGGTAAAGTGACACGGGCAGCATTCGCTGAGCGCATACAAATGCTGTAATTGGTAGAACAAAGTGATGGAATCATTCAGTTTTATAGTATAGAAAGAAATAAAAATATATGTATAAAACCTACCCCACAGTCCATGTCTGTGAAGATTCGTGTGCAGTTCGGACAGTGTTGGTATTTTGCGCTCATATTTGAGTAGTTTGAGATGATAGACAAGTTGTTCGTGATAAAACTCAATGAAATTGTCGAAATGCTGCAATTTAATGTGAATATTTGGTGTTGTCATCAGCAAGCACAACAAATCATGGGCTGGAGTGCCATATTTGGGCAGTTGATAGTCCACAAAGCAGACGTCTTCAATCTCGCCCGCATTCAACTTGAATAGAAAATTGTTGCACCAAAAATCTCCATGATTTAGTACTGAAAATTCCGTTTTATCGATGCGACCAAATTCCATATACAACTCTGTCATGCGAGATGTGAAATTGGTCTGAAAACATATTGAATATCATTAAATAATCGTAGCTCTCTAAATAAATACTCTTACTATCAGTTGCTGGTGTCCCGGATGAAGATTGTAATGCTGCATGCACTCCATAAAGGGCACATTGAATGTCAGGTTCGACTGCTCTATCCACTTGTAGTGCTCGGGGCAGATATAGCTCTTCTGATAGTGCTCCTCATAGTCACCCAAATCGGACACCCTTCGAGCGGAGGCAGCATGCCACTGTGCCAGTTTCTTGAGCACAGCATTCATTTCTGTCTGTCCCAGTCCGAGCATACGGTCCAGATTCCTGTATCCCTTGGAGCGTAGATCCTCCATCAAAATGTAATCGCAATTGGGCGCAGATTCGGGGAACTTCAGATGCAATGGCTTAAATCTCACAGAGATGGATGCATGCTTCTCATACAGCTCTTCCAGTTCCGGCACCAGACGATCATACATGTCCGCTTCCGTCACAAATAGATCGTGAAAATCGTGCTCATCGCCACGATCGTTCACCAACGGGATTTTCAGTATGTAACTGATCTCTTTGTTGCTCTTATCTGTTAAGTAAAGCCCAAGTTATCTCTCTCTTTCTCTCCGTAGATACATGTGTGTCACTGACAAACCCACCTTTCATTTGCATTTCAATTTCAATGCGCAGCACAATTGTCAGATAGTTTTCCCCCCCACTGATCGCCGCGGTACAAACGAACTTTTCGATTGTTTCAAAATCATTATAATTGTGCTTAAGCAGTCCAGTAAATAGTTGTTTATTAACCCATTCCGGTGCATTTACAGTCGCCATTGTACAATATACGATCCGCTTCCAGTGATCGCGTGTTTCGTGTCCAAAGTAATAATTGCAACTGAGCGAAAGTTCAAGCTCTGAGTTTCGGCATCTGGTAAAAGCTCATGCAGCTTGAGAGATTCATGTTACACTCACACTCACACTTATTTAACATAAAAGTACATTTGTATTCAAATTAATCGCCAAGTATCTGAAATACCTCTTAAGTTTCTAAGTTGCCGATCATACTATAAACTCCAAATTGCTGTCCACTATTTAATTAAATTAAATTCCATTTAAATCTTGGGTGTGATGGGAAAACTTGTTTGCAATGTTTAATGATCAGTTAATTGCAGTGTCTGAGGAGATCTGCAAACTATGCTTACCTCACAACGGCCTTGGGAGCATGAGAAACACTTGAACATTGACCCAAGTTAGTATTTTTATGCATACAGTGATTTTATTAGATACATTCTTCTACGAGCTTATCTTACTTTAACGCTTAACGCTGTGCATGTAAACATGTCGCCTTAGCTTGTCCGGACGTGCGAAATCCTTGGCACAGAAAGTACATTGATAGGGTCGCTCGCCCGTGTGCTTTCGACGATGAACCTTGAGTTCATAGTAAACTGTAAAGGACATGTCGCAGAGATCGCATTTGAATGGCTTCTCGCCGTTGTGACGGCGCATGTGGATGTTGAGCTTGTTGGGAGTGAGCGACTCCAGGCCGCACAATGAGCATAGATACTTCTTGCCGGGATTCTTTTTGGCCACGTGCATGTCACGTATGTGCTTGTCCAGACTGGGCTGGACCACAAAGGAGCGCCAGCAGTGCGGACACTGGTATCTAAAGCGACGACTTCGCTTGGTCGCAACGGTCGTCTGATTGGAAGATTTGGAATGTTGGCTGGCCATATGCTGTTCCAAATTTTCCTTCCACATGAATTTGTAGCCACAACGGGAGCACTTGAATTTCTTCTCCTGGTTTAGGCACTGTGTGCGCAAATGATGTTCCAGCATGCTCTGAAATAATTGAAATTTGGTTAAGACTACATTAGTTACCGTAGATGGTATCTACTCACCTTGTCAACTGTCTTGTAGATGCATTGCTCACAGGAATAGGGCAATTTATCGAATGTGTGCAGGGAATACTGATGCTCGCTCATGTCCCTTCGACGCTGGAAGGCCATATCGCATAGATCACACCGGTAGGATCTGCCAGCAGATCCAGCAGGGGTCTCTTCATCGCTATCGTCCGTCTCATCCAGCTGCAGTTCGAATCCATCCTGTGTACTAATCATATAATTGCAAAAGTCAACGCTGTGTGCCTGCATTGAAATGTGTCTTCGCAGATCGGCAATGCTGATGAACTGCATGTCGCATAGCTTGCAAATGATTGTCTTTGGACCGGATGGCTTGGCGGCGTCCGCCAGCAGTGTCTCAGCCAAGGGCAGATCCTCTCCAGTGAAGCCATGACGCCTCACATGCTTATGCAGCAGGGCGGGGCGGTAGAATGTCCGTGTGCACCAGCGACAAGGTATCAGCTCATTGCTGACATCGTGAAGCATGAGCTTGTGCTTCGTCACGGCACTTTTATCCTGAAAACTGCGTGAGCACTGATCACATGGGTAATTCTCTTGCTAAAACCAATTGAGAGATCAAGATATTGTTATAACTGCATTAAGAAATGGATGTCCCACCTTGTTCTTGTGCTCAACGAGATGTGCACGCAGATTACGACGCCAGAAGAATCGCTGCGGGCACTTGTCGCACATGAAACGCTTTAGAGTATTCTGGCATAGTTTCTGCGTATGATGGTCGAGCAGCTGGGCGCTCAGGAAGCGCGAATCACAGCGCTGACAGACGTAGGGCGCCTCCAGCCAAGTGTGTTCCTGACGATGATGCTCATGCAGCTGAAATTTTCGTGGCCAAATGGCGGAGGGCGAATCACACAGTTCGCAGGCATAGCTGCGACGCTCAACAACTCCCGCCTCGCCGTCGCTGTCCGTGTCCGAGCTGTCCAGGTTCATCTCGTAACGCGCCTCATTGGTTATGGAATAATAGCGGCCATACATGCCAATGTCGAGATCATTTAGAATACGCCTTTTCAGGCCGACAGCCGTTGATTCCACGGCGGTCCTGTAAAAGCCCTCAGCAATGCGCTCAATGGGCTCGCCGTGACCCTCGAATGTAAAGTCTTTGGGATGTGCTTTGAGGTGATCGCGCAGCTCTCTCAGTTTGACAAATCTTCGCAGACAGACCATACATTGAATCTCCTTGGAGCCATTCGGCTTGCAGCGATGTAGATCGAAGCTCTTCACCCTCCGGTCGATGCGTGAAGGCTTCGACATTGAAGGGTTCGCTGCAGCATAAGTGGATGAGGATGCTTCGTCCTCATCCTCTTCGGAATCCTTGTACTCATTGTGCTCCTTGTGCTTGTGCTTGATGAGACTCACGATATATTTGTAGGACCTGTCACATTGATCGCACTTGTAATAATTGTCGGAGCCTGTGCAGTCTGCGTCGTCCTCCTCAGGTGTTCTATTTAAAAAACAACAATTCATTAATAGTCAACTTTGAATATATCTCAATTATTAACCTACTTAATCTCTTTGATTAAACTATGCACCAAGGAATCTGAGCTGGGCGCCTTTGAGCGCTGACGCTGAGTTGTTATGGTTTTAGGAGTTTGCTCCGAGCAAGATTCGCTTCTTCGAATTGGCATTGGCTCCGCTGGCAACTGGTTGGCGCCGTGCGCTTTGTGCTTATGCTTGATGAGGAGCATTATGTACTTATAGGACTTATCGCACTGATCACATTTGTAGTAGTTATCATCATCATCGTCCACGCTGAAATTGGGTCAGACTCGTATTATGCTGATTATTTATTTAACTGAGCTGTCTACTTACTCCGAATTGTGGAGGAATGGCTCTGAGCGTTCAGCACTTGCATTTGCCGCTCCTGATTTGTTCTTTGCCTTGCTTGGAACAGGACTGTGATCTCGCTGTTTGTGCCTGAAGAGATTTGTCACATATCTAAAGGTTTTGTCGCATCTATTGCACTTGTGTAACATTGGCAATTTTGCGCAGTCGGCTTTGCGTTGCTTTAGCGGCACGTCGTCTTCATCATCGCTACCATCGTCTAGGTTTTTCTTGATGAGCGGATCAACTGAAATGGTTGGGTCACTTTGGGGCATGGCGGGTTCAGAGGGCTCTTCCATTTTAATTGTCACTCCCTCAATCTCCAGCAACTGTATTGGCGCCTCTCGCAGGCATTCCAAAGTGCCTTTTTCAGCATCATCCAGAGCTGCTTCTGTTGCCAGTTTCTCGATCCAAAGCTCGTGAGTTTTCCGCGCTTGCACGACAAAATCGTATGCATTTTCCAACCTCTGTGCACAGTTGCGGCAAAGCCAGGGCGGCAGCTTGTCAGCTCGATCCAAAGCGACCTAAAAGCAATTAGTTGTCTGTTATCATTTTGTTTTCTTTTTTGTGAAAAGGCAAGAGCGGTTGGGGTGGGAATTTGCATACCTCAAGTCTGGTTAGCTCCAACAGCAGTTGATTGAATGTTTTCTCTGCGTATTTTTCGACTGGCGTCTCAATCCAATAGCGTCCATCTGCGCCACCGCAGACTCTACATGTCCTTGTCATTGTTCAAATAGATTTCAAAAGAAAAATCTAATTTGCAATTGGTTTCCCAGACGTCAATCAATTTGCCAAGTACACAAAACATTAGAGAATTTCTTTGTGGTCACACTGTTTACGCAACAGCTGTTCGATGTACTACAGCTGTGCTAAAGCCTGTCGATTAAATTCTGGTAAATTTCTATGTGGTCGCACTGTTCACGTAACAGCTGTTTGATGCACAGCTGTTAACATAACTATCGATAGGTTGGGCTCGTCTATCGATTTTTTTATGTGTGTTTTTATTCTTTCGCGTTTAAGAATGTTTTGCAAATAAAAGGTTCTTAAAACCCTTTAACAACATGTTTCCGACCGATATTTGCCGCACATGTGCTCTACAGGATGTAAATTTGTTAGCGCTCTCAACGTACACCGAGAAATATGCAAACAAAAGTTTCCACGACATGTTGCATGAGTTGACACAAAACGATGTATGTTGCAGAATGTGGGAAATACTAACACAAAACTGTTATTGCTCAATAATACTTCTATTGTTTTTAGCCCCTAATGGAACATTCAGACGACAATCTGCCCCAGCATTTGTGTGGCGACTGCTTGCGTAAGCTGGAAGAGGCCTATGCATTTGTGCTGCAAGCTCGTCAGGTGCAGGAGCAACTGTTGCACAGAATACGCAAGGGACTGCAGTGTCTGGATGAGACGCCCATAGACATAGCCCCAGAGCACATAAAGACAGAAACAGACGTTGCCTTGGAGCCAGCCAAGGACGGACACAATGTGGAAAAAGTGGCAGCTGTGCCTGTTGCAGCCTTAAAGATGCAGCCGGAAAGTGAGACCGACAGCAGCCCGGCGGATGCGGCCGAGTGAGTAATTAATTTGTATGAGTAATGGTGGCCTATACTGATTAAAATTCCAGCGATGATGTGCTAGACCTTAAACCTTCACAGCTGAGACGCAGCAATCGGAAGACAAAGCTTGGAACAGACAGCGACAATGAAGCAGAGTAAGTACCTCAATGGATATTGCAACTTGCAATAATAGGAACTTCTCTTGCAGTTGTGAAAAGTCCAGCGCAATGCCGCTCAAGCGTCGTCGCGGTCGTCCTGCACGTAAGCCCAAAATGGAAGCTATCAACAAGGACGGACGCCACGCGTGCGAGGTGTGCGGCAAGACGTTTTCGTGGCATCGCGACATGCAACGCCACGCTCGCGTCCACTTCGAGCAGGCTGGCTATGTGTGCGACAGCTGTGGCAAGGGATTTATCCGCAAGGACAAGTACATGTACCATTTGCGATCGCACGAGAAGCGCCAAGCCAAGCGGCAGGCTCTTCAGCTGGGCAACGAGTGGCGCTTTGCGGAACGTCTGTACAGCTCGGGACGCCTCAAGCGTGTGGAGTGTAAGCTGTGCGGCCTGAAATGCCAGCGGATTCAGGAACTTCGTGAGCATCTGACCAGCCATGTTAGCATTGAAACATTGTCGAATCTCTGCGCCGATAGCGATGTTATCATGGAACAGTTTAACGGCCAGCAGCTGGACTTGATGCAGATTAAGCAACAAGTGTGTGCGGACATAGCCAAGGGAAGAGATCACCTGGACAAATACTGTGTGGTGGTCAACGCACATGGCTATGAGCTTTGTCTGAGCGACTCGGACGAGGAATTGGCAGGAATGCCGCCTCCATACCAATGCCAACCTTGCAACACACACTTCTCACGCAAATATCGCCTGATGCGGCACACGCTTGAGGAGCACACTCAACCGACAACTGAGGCAACTCCCTGGCAACGTTGCAACCAGTGCCAAATTGGCTTCGTGTGCGTTAAGCTACTGGAACAGCATCAGCGCACACAGTGCCACAATCAGATGAAGCGCTATAGTTGTCCCAACTGTCCAGGCAAATTTATTTGGCGGCAGAACCTGCAGCATCATGCGTGCTCCCATCGCATGAGATGGTCAGAGGCACAGGATCAGGAGAGAAGTCAAAGCCGTCAGATTCAGTGCTGCCTTTGCGATGAGCAACTGCAAAGTATGTCGGCACTACGTGCCCATCTAGTAACTCATTGCGATGGACAAACCGGCATTGATCCTGATCGACGTTCTACCTTCTTTCGATGTAACTATCCCGATGGATCCACCTGCAACCAGACGGAGCTCAGCACACAAATAGCGAGGGACTTTGGGGCAGAGGATTATGGTCGCTACTTCAATGCCTGCACAGGCAGCGGCCAAGAGCTGGATTTCTTCGACTCCGATACGGATTTAAGCGATCAGTATGCCGCAGATGTCCATTCTTGTGATCTGTGTGGTGTGAGCACAAAACGCCTTGCCCAGCTCCTGAAGCATCAACAGAATCACCACAGTGAGGTGGATGACACACTGCCCCACGTGTGCGACAAGTGTGGATTGGGATTTGTGGCTGAACCGCTGCTTCGCCAGCATCGTCGACGCAGTTGTGCGAAGCGGCATGCAAAGTACCATTGTCAGCATTGCAGTCTCCATTTCATCTGGCAGTCCAACTACGAGCGACACATGGAACTGCAGCACGAGGCGGAGACAGAGACGGATGATGTCGCTGGTAGTGTGCCCAATACCAGGCTAAGAAGCAAACGCCAACAAGCTGCCAAGCTACAGTGCAATGAATGTGAAAAGGTGCCTTTAAACATTGCGGATAAACATCTAATTATATTTATTAATGTATTGTAATTGAAGGTCTTCATCTGGCCAAAGGATTTGACGCGTCATAGGCGCATCCATCAGCCGCAGGCATCGGCACAGTACGAATGCAGCTACTGCGAGCGCAAGTTCCATCGCAAGGATGGCCTCAAGTCCCACATGCGTGTCCACGGCGAGCAGCATTTGGATGCGGCGGTTGTGCCTAACAGCGATCCGGATCCGACGACATTACAGCGAATGCCAATGGTGTTGACGCAATTGTGCCAACCGAATGGATGCAAGCTGATCCAGTGCATGATCTGTCTCTCTCGGCACACCAAGATCTCTGATCTACGCATGCATTTGGTGAAGCATCAGTTTGCTGTGGAATTTGCGGAGGAGCGTGTCAAGCCGGAGAATATAGAGACTATATGCCGGGCTCTATATCCGGAGCAGGGGACTCTGCTGGATGAGCAACAATTAATTGAACGCATCCAGGCGGATGTGGGCATGGGCACTGAGCTGGAGAGATTCATTTCAATAACCAACGAGGCAGGCATTGAGCTTAGTCTGGACAGCAGCGAAACTGAAACGGATTCGGACTCAGCCGAAGTGGAAAGGAGCAGCAGCAGAGGACGACAATACTATTGTGATCTTTGCCAGCTGAACTGGCCACGTAAACATCAACTCTATGCCCACCAGCTGGAGCAGCATACATGGGAACAGGCAACACACGTTTGTACCCACTGTCAGGCCAGATTCATCAATGACCAGTTGCTGGATCATCACTATCGTAGTCTCTGTCGTAACGTCCACAAGCGTTTCCTCTGTCGAAAGTGTCCCTTAAGGTTTCGCTGGCGCGACAATCTGAAGCTGCACACGGACGTGGCGCATCAGGAAACAACTGGAGAGCAGACGAACTTGGGCATCCAATTGAATGGAGCCGGTCGCCTTCCTGTTGTCAGCTACGATTGTACCGAATGCAATCGCAGCTTCAAAATGCAAAAGGATCTCACGAGGCACACACTAATGCATGCCCAGGAATCGAGCATTTATCGGTGTCGTTGGTGTGCCCGTCGCTTCTATCGTCAGGCCAATCTCCTGCAGCACATTGAGCGCCATGGAATCAATGCCACGCAGCTGCCCTACGCCGAGTCCCTGCTCAATGCCAGCCGTCATCCCCATGGCCCGAAGTGCATCCAATGCAAGGTGTGTGATATTCATTTTCCCACAATTGCCGCACTACGTTCCCATTTGGCGTCCACACCGAGCGGGACTCATCATGAAATTGGATCGATGCTCAACTACTCGATTACCAATCAGCTGGGCTATGAGCTGCACCTGGAGGACTCGGAAACGGATGAGGAGGCCAAGCCGCCTGGCATGCCCAGCCACTACACCTGCGGCATGTGCCAGCTGCGTTGTGTCCGCAAGTATGAGCTGCACCAGCATCAGCAGGCCATGCATCGATTGGAACGGATCACGGAGGGCTGTGATCAGTGCATCTATAAGAGCGTTTCCCCACATCTCATCGCCTACCATCGGCGTGTGCAATGTGGCAACACGGAGAAGCAATTCAAGTGCGTCAAATGCGGCTACAAGTTCATGTGGGAGTCAAATCTGCTGCTGCACATTCAATTGCAGCATCCCGGAAATGATGATACAGCAGCAGTGCCTGATCCAGAGACACCTGCAGTGGAGTCCCAGATCTTTCAGTGCGGTCAATGCCCGCGTAAATACAACCGCAAGGATCGACTGACAGCCCATGTAAAGAAGTGTCATGCACCTGGTGCAGTTGGTCCAACTGTTTCTCCAGCAAAAACATCAACGTCTTCAAGTGTCGCCAAGCAACAGAAAAGTTTTCTCTGCGCCTTTTGTGGCAAGGCGGTGAGCTCCTCCTCCAATCTCATTATACACATACGTCGCCATACCGGCGAGAAGCCCTTCAAGTGCGACTTCTGCGACATGGCCTTCCCCCGCTCCTCCGATCTGCAGTGCCATCGACGCACCCACACTGGCGAACGGCCACATGTCTGCACCGTGTGCCAAAAGGGATTCGCTCGCTCCTACAAGCTCCAGCAGCATATGCGCATCCACAATGGCGAACGTCCCTACAAGTGCACCTACTGCGACAAGAGCTTCACACAGTCCAACGATCTCACGCTCCACATTCGACGACACACCGGCGAGCGACCCTATCAATGTGACACCTGCGGGGAACGCTTCATTCAGGGCACAGCACTCAAGAACCATCGGCTACAGAATGGCCATTTCGGGACGGGGGATGGCCTAGCAAAGAATAATTAACTGAGACTACAAATTGTATTAAATAAATAATAAATATGAAATACTGTTTTATGTACATCACACGACTTATTTAATAACGTCCGATAAATGTAATATTAAAATTTATTTAAATTACTTATTGATAGTATATCGATATACTCGAGATAGTCGCCGAGAATGCAACTCTTGATCGATAGAGCAAGCAAAAGTATCGAATCAAACAGGATATCGACTTTAAATTCCCGACTACCGATAACTCACGTTTATTCACTCACTCACGAGCAACCCTACAATCGATAGAATAAACCGTTGTCATGGAAACTTTTTTCAACCGTAAACAACAAAGTTAGCCGGGTATTTTCAGTACTTGCTAAAGAATATATGGGAAGCGACGCAAGAGAAACAATATAAGCAGTCTTAAGTTATATTAGAAATTATAGATCAGCAGCAAACACACAAATATAAGTTAAATTCTAACCTAAGTTGAGTGCATTGTTAAAAGTTTTGTTTAAGGTTTGAAATTATTTAGTTATTTTACACAGTACAGTGCGCATTCGGCGAATCGATCCTCCGTCATGGTCAGAACCAATACCAATACCAATACCAAAACCCGGTCATCGGCTGTCACAGATCGGAGCAGTACGAACGCCAGTGCCAGCTATGCGGATAATACCTTTTGTGTGGTCCTCCATGTGGTGGAAGGTGAGTTGAATAACTACAGAGTAATTATTCGAATTAACTAATTAATCTGTAATTCCAGCAATCAATTTCTATGGGCGTGAGATGAGGGAGGGGGAACGGGATCAGATCATAATGAATGCGGCACTGAACACCGTGGACTTTGAGGTGGAGGGCACACCGTCGGTGACAACCGAGACGATCATCTTCAACAGCAACTGCATCTGGGAGTGTGACATGGCGGGCATCAAGCGGATCAAGACCGATCATCGGCCCGTCAAGGTCACCTTCTTTGCCTGCAACAGCGGCAGCAGCTCGCAGCGGAAGACAATTGGCTCGTTGCTGTTGCCGGTCCGAGGGATTCCCGTGCTGGGCCTGGGCGGCAACAACAGCGCACTGCAATTGAAAATGTTCTGGCACAAATTGATCTGCATTAGCAATGAGTTTCGATCCCACAAGCCGGAAGTGTTGCTGATGCTGACCATAATCAAGAAGAGTCTGTTGCATACCAAGGAGTTCAAGCATTTGATGGTCTTTAACAGCGCAGTGAGTAGCTTAGTCTCAATCCCCATTCCCGTTTCATCGCCAAACAATTGTCACATCATCCAGCAGGAGAAGCAGCCGCGTGTGCCGCCCCTGCAGTCGCCTGGTCATTCCATCACTGCCAACATGTTGCAGTCGCAGGTGAGTTAAGGATTAACCTAATCGGAGATTCACCTGACAGTCCTTTGATGCTTTTTAGGCCAATGTCTATGTGCAGTCTCTGGTGCAGTTGGGCTTGCTGCAGGTGGGCAACAATCCTCTGGTCGACTGTGACATCATCGAGGTGGTGCTGCAGTTCAAGCAGCTCAAGAATCTCAACAGATTCGTCAAGTCCCTCTATCATGGCAAGGAAGTCAACGTGGTGCTCCTCATGTTCGACTTTGTCGGCAATGTGACCAACATTGAATTGAAACTCAACGATTCCGATTGCTATACGCTGGACGATGTCCTCGGCCTGCGCTTCAAATCGTCCCTTCGCAGCATTCGCCTTTACTTCCAGCGCATATTCTACTTGCCCATCAACATGTACATCAATGGCACCTCAATTGGTGAGCATCGAACTCTATGATTATAATTCAATCTACATCTATATTCCACCTGATTACAGCCAACTACCGCATGGACTTTGGCAAACTGCTGCCCTCGGACAAATACTTTGCCGACAATCGAAAGTTCACGCAAAGCGGATGCTTCGCCTTTGAACGCTTCGGTCGCATGGCCAGTGCACGGGAGCTCAAGCCCATAATGGAGTACACGTTCACGGTGGACATCCAGGAGGTGTGCTGGCACCAGCAGGAGAGGGCACCTGATGTACAGTTGTCGCAGCAACAGCAACAAAGGCAGCAGGACACGCAGGATCAGATCAGTCTCAACTGCGTCGGCAGCAAAGCGGTCATACACGAGGTGCCCAAGGATCGGGTCAATGAGAGCGTCGGCGACTGGTCGCATCTCACGCCGGATGAGCACTGTAAGCCCGAGAACGTCTCCATTAACAGCTTAAATGTTGGCGCCGAGTTGTCCGACTCGGATGAACGGGAAAGCGTCGTGGAGTCGCCCCTAAGTGATGCCCCGAACTCTGATGCCGATCCTGATGCTGATGCAGATGGAGATGATCACAAGTTCCATGTGCGACGCAAGAAGTTCACCAGACTTTTGGAATTGGAGCAACAGGATGCGGAAATACTTGATTCGCAAGAGGATGTCGAGTCCGAAGCGGAGCTATTGGGTCTCTACAATAATAGCAAATTCTGTCGAGATACTTCAAATGCCGACGAGGAAAACATGCCCCACAAAGCCATGCAATATTCCCAAAGAAGTGTGGAAGAGTTATCGGAAGTAATTCAAGCAACTCGTAAACAGAGATCCGCAAGAGCAAGGAATCCGAATGAATCTCTTGTGGAGAATAGAAATCGCAATAGAAACAGTAATGATGCCCAAATGGTTGAAATGTTGCCTAAAGATGTTCGACCTAAGAAAAGCGGTAGAAAGTCCACAGTCAATGAAGATGTTAATTATGAAGGGAATGTTGTTGATTCCAGTATTCAGCTTGAGCAGGAAGATGACGAGATGTCTCAACTGAGCAAGGATCGAATGAAACGTATAAACAAAGAGACAACTGCTCAGGTGGATCCTATACCTATACCTAAAGTACGCCAATCCAAAATATTGTCGGCTTATGAGATGGATCCCAATTTAAGAGAAGTTCAAGCAAGCGCCAAAAAAGCAGTAAAGAAAAACTTGCCAAAAGAAGATTCACCACTTGTTGAGCCCAGGGTTATCCACAAGGAAAAAGTTGCATTTAAAAGTAAAGAAATTGAGTTATTGGAAGCCGCAGAAATGGCAAAGATTATGCGCAAATCGGAGAATGTTACCAATTCCATATCACAGAATAGATATCTGATGTCAGATGATAATAGTTTTGTTGATGCTGAGAACAATATTGAACTCGAGTGCCAGACACAGAAGTCAGTCAAGAAGTCAAGAAAGAGAGTTGTTGCAGAGTCTGCCAAGGATGTGGACACCACAACCGACACGGAGAAACGGGAAAAGTCCAGCGCTCGAAAGACCAAATCAAAGCTGCATCTCCAAGTTGAATCTGAAGTTTGCGAGACAGTCGTAGTTAAGAAACCACAAAACGCTAGGAAAATTGCAGTGTCGAAAACAGATCTTTGTCTGAGTGCTCGCTGGGTTGAGGTTAACAGGGATCAAGTCAGTGCCTTGGAGGAAACTGAGAGGTATATTGGTGAACTGAACGAAGCCTCATACGAAAAACAAATGTCGGACAGCTCCAGAAGATCCTCCAAGAAGAAAACGGAGCACATGAATGCGTATCTCAGCTCGGAAATTGATAATGATAGTTCGTTTATAGAGGAGCAATTAAGGGAGACGAAAATGGAACGGAAAGTACTCAAAAAGATCAAGGCAACTAATGAAATCTGGGAGGATCAGATACCAAGCGAAGGGGAACCTCGAGCAACGAGCCAGTTAAAGTCCAAGACAAGGATAGTAAAGGAAGCTAAGCATTTGGAGAACGTCCTTCCTGCAGAACATGAATTTACAGAGCACGAAGAATCCAGCTTAATTGAATTTCCTGCAACAAAGTCCAGACGAGTCGCGAAGAAATCTTCAACACAGGATTCACTGGAGCTGAGACACATATACGATGCAACTGCCTGGGAACAGCCTGAGAAAAGGAGTTCTGCCAGGATAACAGCTCAATCCGAGCTACCAGGTGCAGAGTCCAGTGAGCTTGAGGTGCGAAAGAAACCTCTTAAAAAGAAATTACCTAAGGCAGCAGCTAAGGCACAGGAGGATGACTGCGACTCCATGATGAAGAGTCCCAAGTCGCAGCTGGATTTGGATGCACAGGTCTCCCGTTTGGAGGTCACCGTCCATATGTATGATCAATCGAAGGCAACTGTAGATGAAACAACAACAAAATGTTCGAAGGATGGCGTCAATACGTCAACAAGTACAAGCAATTTGGATGAGAGCATCAAACAGATACTGGCAGTCAGTATGGAGCTTAAGGATGACATGCAGCTGAAGGCACTGGAGTACCTGCGTAGTCTCGGAAGTCAGAGCAAAGCACCGACTCCGTTGGAAAAGAAGCAATCGCAGACTGCAGCTAAGGAATCAGTCAGTGTGGACGCCAACTATGAGTTTAAATTCAATGAACTGGAGCAGCACATAGTCGTACTGGAGGATCATTTGCGGCAATTCGAAAGCCGCACGCTGGAAATGCAGGAGGAGAACTCCAAGCTGGCGCAAGAGAAGATGCAGCTGAAGCAGCGCATCAGCCACATGGAACAGCAAATTATGGAGCTGCGTCAGCACACAACCAACGGCAGTGAGCTCAAGGAGATGATCACCGAGATGCGGCAGCAGAATGTGCGCTATCACGACATGTCCAAGGCCAGGGATCGCTACAAGAAGCAGTGGAGGCGTGCTGCCAAGCGCATCCATGCCCTGAAGCTGGCCATGTATGAGAAGAACGTGCAGCATGAGTATGAGAGCGTAGAATCCAAGTGAGTCGATTTCCCCATTCAATTAAGTGCATTTGAAATTCCAACTTCATTCATTTCAGCGTTCTCAATCTCAAGAGTATTCTGACCCAGGATGCCGATGACTTTGAGCGTGAATATGGACGTTTCCGTAAGCCAAGTTCTGCGATTAGCTTTTCCGCATCAGGAGAGTCCTCGGAGCCCTTGCTCAAGGATTATCTGCGCGTACTGTCGAACCAAACACTGGATAAGCACAAACCAGCAAATTCCGTTGACAGCACTCGAATGCATTAGTTCATTTCCATTTGACGAAATTAGCTGTGATATTTATAGTTGTTTAAATCTTCTTTTGTCTTAATGACTTTTAATTGAGATTGTTTTGTTATGTTAGTATTTGGTTTGTAAATAAAATTTATGTTTGAGATAGGCATCAATTAAGTTAGTCTTAGGTTCCACTCATATAAGTAGTTTAATCTATCTATAGTTAAGACAGATTCTTAAGAGATCAAGACTTAAACCGCAATAAGATTTCAAATAAATAGGCCATCTGTGGATTATATAGGAAGCAATTTCATAGACTCCCATAGACTAATTGGAAATGAACTCTTAGTAATCTTCCAAATAGTATTTAGTCAATGTAAGACTCTGAAAAGCCCATTAGAGTAATAAATCCATTCGCATACGGTTTTATAAACTGAAAGTTTAATGCTGCTAAAATGAAGCGCCAAAAATTAATGCTAATAATTTAAATTAATTCAGCTGAAAGCCAACCCGCACAAAGTAAGGCAAGGTGTTGAGTGGTGCTGGGTATTCCATGAGCCACACTGGACCTGTATAGACGCCACTGCCATTGCCGTCCGTCCACTGTCCCTCGGGCAGATAAATGTCCCGCTTGGTGGCACCTTCCGTAACTACGGGCGCCGCAATGATGTCGTCGCCCAGAAGGAATTCTGCGAAAAGAATGCCAGTTAAAGAATGCAATTGGGATCGTATAGGGATCGTTAGTTACCATCGTAGATGCTCTGAGCAACTGCATCATTGGGGGCGATCCACCAGAGGGGCGCATTGACGGGCTCGCCGGTTGTCGTGGCCCGTTTGAAGAGCTTCATGATGTAGGGCGTGTAATCGGAGTGCAACTTGGTGAAGGTCTTGCTAATCTCGATGGTCTCGCTGTCAAAGTTCCAGGGCACAAAGGAGAACTGCAGGCTGGGCATGAAGACGTTGGCCTGCAGCCAGCGGAGGAAGAGCTCCTTGTTGGGCGGCCTCTCGTTGTAGCCATTGCCGCCGATCATGTCGGGCAGCACAAATGGATAGCCATTCAGGTTCATCTGCAGCAGCGATGTGATCAGCGTGACGAGTCCGTTGTTCCAGCCCCACTCGGAGTCCTTGTCCACAATGCGCACAAAAATGGGCAAGTCCTGTGTGTTCTGAGCTGAGCGCACCTCAATCACATCTCCGAAGGCAGCCACAGTGCGCACATAGTCGGTAGTGATCTGGAGAGGCGACTGGTTGGCATCACCTTGGAGCACGGGATCAGTGGGTATCCAACTGGTCTCACCCGCATCAAACTTGAAGCTATCAATGCCGTCCTCCGTCTGCAGACGCTTCAATCGTGTGGTGAACCACTCCTGAACCGCCGTCTTGGTAAAGTCCAGATAGGCGGCATCCTTTGGCTGGCTGTTCCACCACTGGGTGTCGGCACTGCCTGCATGATCCAGCACCAGGTAGCCCAGTTGCTTGGCCGTCTCGTAGATGGCCGTGCAGTTGTTGTTGATGAACGGATGTATCCAGAGTGTAACCCGGAAGCCCAGAGCCTTCAGGTCATCAGTCAGCTTCTTGGCATCCGGGAACTTGTTCTTACGGAACGTGAGTGCACCATAGCAATCCTCCCAGTCGTCATCAATCTCCAGCTGACTGTTCTCGAAGCCATTGTCGATGATTTGCTTGGCAAAATCGCGGACAACCTCGTCGGTGACCTCCGCCTTGTACAGCGCCCATGTCGACCAGACGGGATGTTGGACCATCCGCTCATCCGGATAGCCAGTTGGCTTACCCAGCAGCGTCTCCACGGCGTACATGTGCGCCGCCTTCGCATCCTTGGCAAAGGCCAGTTGATAGCTGAACTTGGCAGAGGACAGACGCGGATCGTAGGGCAGTACGCTGAGGGCGCTGATGCACAGCTGATCCTCATGCCCGACTGCATTCTGGTCGATGAACAGTGGCGTCGTGTTGTCCACGTACAGGAAGAACCCGTCACTGTTCACCCAGTAGCGCTCAGCCACGCCCATGTTGCCCAGCTCCTTGGGGACATAGGAGAAGTTGCTATATTGCTGTCGCTCCACTGGCCAGTAATGTTGTTTCTGCTCCGAGCCGCCATACCAATGGGTGCGACCTGTGTTGAGTGCCAGGCAATCCCTGGGCTGCGTGCCCTTCATCACCTGATCACGTGCCACGCGGATGTGGGTGACACTTGTGGTGGACTTGACCAGGGAGAACTCGATGCTGGTCGTGCCATCGCTCAACTTGTAGCTGCCCGTTGTGGTGGCCTCCAGATTATTGCTGGTCTCAAAGTTATCCAATGTCACCGTCTGCAGACTACGGCTTCCTTTCATCAGCTCGTACTGCAACTTATCGCCGCGTCGCAACCTCAGATAAATGTCGCTGTTATCAAACTTGAAGCGCTGCTCGATCGACTGACACGCCTGTCCCGCCTGCCACAGGCAGCAGAAACCGAGGACGAGGACGGATAGAATCAGTGCTAAACCCGGCTGCATTTTCGTAAAGAGACTGTTCCATCAGCTAGCCAAGTGGCGCACTTATATAGTCACAAATAAGGCCCTTGACCATTGTCAATAATTCCCTCTATGTATGCACTCACAAAACCCACCTGATAAGCACCTGATAAGACCAAATTCATCTAAGCTAACAACCGTATAGTCAGTCACTGGAGAGCGGGGTTCAAGTGTGAACAATTCATACGTACTTGTAATACCATATAATAGTATTTGAATTATTTGTTTTTCCTATTTAATAACATTGTTTACCAAATTACTCACTTACAATATTTTTTGCGGCAGAAATAAATAATAATTACACAACAACGTATTATACATTTTGTAAAAATTACAAAAAAAAAAAAAACAATAGAAATGATTGATATGATAAAAATATTAGGTAATGTAGCTTCTATCCACGATTGCCACTTAAAAATTTCTGATTGAGCCAAAAACAAACAAAACAAAAAATGATCCAAATTGACTAAAAAAGAGCCAAAACTTTAAAAAAATTTCGTTCACAAACACTTAAATTAGTGATTGTTATTAAATAAAAATAAATATGTACTTCAACCTAAAACTATACTAAATAATTGATTCTGAACTGATAAAAAGAAGAGCCAAATCGAAAAATAAAGTGCCATTGCGCCAACAGGAAAAAAAAAGCCAGTTTTGGCGCAAAAACCGTGCTTCTATCGACAAAGAGCATTTAAAGATATTACGCGACGTCCTAAAAGTATGCAATGAATTTTGTAATAGTTATTTTTAAAATTTAATCTTCAGCCCGAAAGTATGCAATTACTTTAGGCAAGTTTTTGCCTAACTTGTTTGCTCTGTAAAAAAGGATGTATTTTGTCAATAATCACAGAAAAGATATATTATAAGAAGGTATATTTTATTTGATTCTCGTTCGCTTATTACTACGATAAATACATTATAAAAACAATTTTTCAAAAATCGGAATAATTTAAATGCATGCCATAAACAGATCTCACTAAATGCTATGAAAATCCTTTATGACTTTTAAATGAAATCAAGAATATCGAAACTAATTAAAAATCATCCAAATATGAATTGTGAGGATGAGCAGTAATCAATAAATGATAACTATAACTAATTGTTTTTATAAGAATACGCTATTCCTCCTCATCTGCATTATTTTGATGGTCTGGCTCGAGGACCTCACTGGGCTGCGGTGGCCAATAGTCGTGATATTCGACAACATCGAAGGGAGATTTTTTATGCGCCGTAAATATATCCTCTTCGTTATCCTCGTCGCTCTCGTCCTCGGCCATGAGCGACACACGAGTGTACATCTCGTCCTTTTTGGCTCTTCGATGGTACACCATGGCACCGGCCACCGCCACGCCCACTATGGACACGACCACGGCAATCACAAGCAACGCTGTGGTCCACTGCATGTACTGGATCTTGTAGGTGCCATCCAGTTCTTCATTGGCCGACAGGTTGGAGCTATCGATAGTGCTGCGTACAACGTAGGCATAACAATAGGTCTCGTTGGTCTGGGACAACTTGCGGAGTTGGCTGCCTGGAGGACAGGTGCTGCACTGGGAGACATTCGGGCCATAGCACCGCAAGCAACTTGAATCGCAGCTGTCGCAGAATTGACTGTGACGTGGTGTCAGCGTCAAAGTCGCCGCGGATTCACTGCGACGTCGTCGTTCCGATGCCTGCAGAGGATCGTCCCTGTCGATGAGACCATTGCCAATGCTTGGCAGCTCGCTGGACGTCTCCGGCGTAGAACTGGCTTCAGGGGTGCCAACCTCATTGTCCGCATCGAGTTCATCCAGTGTGTCTGCGTTTACCTTGGCGTATGTACGCAGTGGACACTCGTCGTAGCAGAGATCCTTGTAGAAGTAGCTGGATTCCCGGCACTCTGTGGAAAGCAGCAATTGTGAAATGATTATAGTTAAATTTAACAATGGCATTTCGAGGTAAGCTACAGCTACAAAGAGGAAAAACCATTTACCTCAGACAAACCAGTGTTGAGAAATAGAAAAAGAGTTCAAAATTATGGTTAGTTAGCAGAGAAAATAGAACAATTGAATTGTAAATCAAAACTATTGCGAAAAAGTGTAACAAAACAAAACAAAGGCAACAAAAGAAATTCTGTTTATTTGTTAACTTTTGTTTTTCTTAATTTTCTTGATTGAATAAAATGAAAATCTTGAATCAATAGTCAAGTCTCAACTGAAACTGAAACCGATCTATTAACAACAAAAAGTTCAAAATATTTAAAAAATATTTTTAGGCAAGCGCAGTAGTCCAAAAAACATGCTCGAAAGGAAAAGAACAAACAAAATAAAATAGTCAGTGGTGGATGTGCATGGGTGAGTACTGTACCGCAACCAGTGTTGGAAAGCAAAACATGGCAAAAGGATGAACAGTGTTGTGCTGATGTGAAATCGATTGTGGGTTAAATTATAAATGTTACAAAAAGGCCAATTACATAATTTGTTAATAAATATCACACAACAACCATCGATCAAAACTAATTATCGAATAGTACTTGGGTTAAAACAAAGCAAAAAGTACACAAGACAAATGGTAAATACTTTTACTTAGAAATTGCATAATTTGTTTAGCTAAACTCACCTTTGATTTACTTTGAGTTACTTCTACGAGATATTCATACGAGTGTGCGAGTATTTGAGGTGAATCGGATTCGAATTTGAATTTTGAATTGTCTAAAATGTTTTTGGACCACATTTGACTTGCTGCTCTACTTGTTGTTGTTGCATAAAGAAGTTTCAGCTCGATTTGTAAATACGTTTTCAATGCATTTATTTATTTTACTCATAGATAGTTCATATTGATAGATATATAGATATATATGTATATATACACAAAACATACATAAAAAATTGTTTGTTTGATCTGAAATAGCGGCCATCGAATCTCATTTACAGTACTAAGATTTTGGTTTATCTCATTTCATTTCTCATGTTTTTTTTACATTTAAAAAGTTGACGTTTCGCACAATTTTACATCCTAGTCACGAAATTGTTATAGTTTATTTAATTGTATTTTAAGTATAATTTTAATTGTAATTTTTAATAGCTACCCCAGGCCCTAGTACCAGTTGTTCTTTTATTGTAAATTTATATTTCATTATTGTATAGACTTAAATTTTAATTTGGCTTTAATTTTTATTTTAATTAGGTTTTTGAAAAATATTTAAGCATAAGTACCGCAGCCAGCACTGAGAGATGGTTAGATTCAATTCATAAATTAGAAATCATACAAATAATTTACTTTAATTGTAAATACGAGAGGAAAATTGTTAGATTTGATTTTCTTTAAAATATTGCTGCTAGTTATGGGTAAGTGTATGCTTAAAGATTTTCAGTTTTTCAGTTTTTTATTTATTATTTAATTATTTTCTTTTCGTTTCGTTTCGATCATGTTTTAATTATGAGAGTTTGCTAAGTACAACAACAACAAAAAAACAAAACAAATAAATTAAATGTTCTATGAGTAAGTTAGTATGTACTTTAATTTCAGTATTTAATCTTCATTTGTTGTTTATTGTGCAGTTAAGATATGATTATTCATTTCAACAAAACAAATCAAATTGTTGACCAATCAAATTTGTACATAAGTTTTAAACATATAACGAAAATGTATACAAATTGATATGTCACTTAAACCAGCGAATAATTTGTTGTTGTTGTTTTGAAACTGATGTTGCTTATGTGAGAATTAGAATTAATTATTGCACTCGAGTTGCCATTTGATTTTTTCAATACAAACACAAAGAATTAACACAAGTTTACAAACAAGGTTGGAATTTTAAAAACGCTTTTTTGGCCGAAATATCTTGTAAACTAGTGTAATTATTTGTGCATTGCGATTAATGGTAAACAACAAATATTGTAACAAAGATATGTGTGTGCGTGTGTTTTTTCCTTTTTGTAAAACGCTTCGATATGGAAATCAATTCAATTTTATTTGATCATCGATTTATTTTTTTTGGTTTTAATTTTCATGTTGCGCACAAAATAATATTATGACTAGAAGCATATATTTTGTGCGCTGCTTTTAATTGTTCATAATTGTTTATTTATCTCCTAAGCTCACTAGAAAATTATTTAGTTTTAATTTTTGTTTCGTTTTTATTTTTGTTTATTTTAGTTATATTGCAACTTTGTTCAAAACTGCAGGAACTTTTTCTATATAAATTGTTACATTTATTTATTTATTATTTTGTTTTGATTTTTTGTTAATTATATTATATTTTTACTTGCTGTTGTCTACTTTAATACTACTCGTACTCTTACCCTACACCCTAGAACTTCGTTTTCGTTTACTTTTGCTTTTATTGTAATCATTATTATTATTAGAATAATTATTATTTCCTTTTTAGTTACAGTTACAGTTACAAGTACAGTTACAGTTACAGTTAAAATACAAAAATTTGTTTGCGTTTGCTTTGACACCTTAACACTAAGAATTTAATGCAATTTTCCCACTATGCTGCCTTTTTTTTTTTTCTTTTTCTCAGTTATTCATTAAGATTTACGTTTAAATTTACGAAACAGTCTTTTACTATGAATTCTAAACTGTTGAGTTGTTGTCAAATTGCGCGTGCGGCATTTAAATAAAGAGAATTAATAGAATTTTTTACGAAATTATGATAAAAAGTCGAATTTGTTTTTTGAAGCAGGCAGTGCTACTCAAACTGTGGCTATTTCGCTGGTCTGGCAAGAGTATCTGAAATGCATATACACAGCACATAAGTTTTGTGGGGACTGCTAGCGTGCATTTCAAATTAACGCAAACAATGCATGCCAAACTGTCGTCATAAGTTTGCATCAGAAAGGCAGTGCTTTTTAAACTGTTGCTAATTGTTGAACCTGACAAATGGTCGATAACGTTTATCTATACACATATCTGCAAATTCACAGTATGTCCGATGCAGTGTACTTCAAACTGCAATTGGCAGGCAATGCACTTGTAAATGTTAAGCCAAGGCGCAATGCATGCAAAACTTTGAAAAAAATGACTTTGGCACGGGGATTTTGATCGAATTTCATATGAAGTAAGTAAAAACATATAAAAACACAAAAGAAAAACAAACGAAAACAATGAATTACATGTAATTTAAAACAAATTCAACTAATTTCTTAACAATTAAAATATATTTATATATTAAATTAATGTTGTTTTGTTTGTGCGAATCAAAAAGTTGAAAATGTGCAAAACAGTTTTATTGTTTTAAAAAAACAACCATAGATTTGTTTTTGCTTTTGTTTTTTGAATTTGTTCGTTTGTTTGTTTTTTCTTTTCTGCCACGCCTATTTCTCTCTCTGTGTGTGTGTGTGTGTGTGTATAGCTAAGCTTATACTATATTTAACTACAAAAGTTTAGGTATATGTATATTTTTTTGGACTTGCAGTATTTCTGTATTGTTTCTTTTCTATTTGTTGTTAATATTTATAATTTGTTTGCGGCTATTGTTGTTGTTGTTTTGCTTAATTGGCTATTGTTCAATTGTTTTGTTTGCCAGCTTAAAAAATGCTTAAATTAAGCATTCAAATGCTTTTTTTCTTGTTGTTGTTTGTTGTTGCTTTTGTTTGTTTATCGCTAAATTGGAATTCTAGTTTTCATTATTTTTGTTTTCGATTTTAGTTTTTTATACAGTTATTCTTATTGTTGTTGTTGCTTGCATTTTAAAATAGTATTTGTTTAATTATCTAATGCTGTTGTTGTTGTTGCCATTTTTGTTGTTGTTGTTGTTGTTGTCGATGGCGTGTTTATAGTTTAGATAGAAGATTTGTGTTATGATTAGAAAGATTAAAGACAAACCTAAACATTTCTGATCGTTCCACTTGAGGCATGCGGCTGAATTTCTACGATCCTGGGTAACGCCCACTTCGCCCACCTGCAATGAACAACACAAAGTTTGTTAATGGTTAATAAATATGTGTGCCACACTGCGTATGCGTAATGTTTATATTATTAATACGACTAAACGAGAAAATGTTAATTCTTAAGTGAACCAAATGTTAATCTTAACTTAATTGTAAGTACTTGAAAATAGTTCTTTTAGCAAATAATAACTTATGTGAACATACAGCATGCTAGGTCTATTTTTATACCCTTTGTACCGCATTGCGTATGCGTAATATTTATATTAATAATACGACTAAGCGAGAAAAGTTGAATTCTTAAGTTAATCAAAAATTGATTTTAACCTAATTTTAAGTACTTTGGTAAAAGCCAACTTATGTGAGGACACAGCATGCTAGGTCTGTTCTTATACCATTTGCCAAGGGTATATTAATTGTGTATTGTGCAAATGAACGTAACACTCAGAACGAGATGTGAAAGATCCTAAAAGTTATATTTTCTTAATCTTCAACAAAAACAAAACAAATTCTTATTTTAAAAAAGCAATTTTAAGGTTTCGATCTTGGGTTCTTCTTGTTTCTAAATGTTTTAAGTGCAGTACACGATTTACAAAGCCTTAAGCATGTCTTTACCATAAGCAATTTCAACTAGTTAAAGTTCTATGGTTATATCTCTCTCTCCCTTATTCATTCAATCCCTCAGTTTGTCTGACTTCCGCTGTGGTTCATTGCATGTTGCCGCGCTGTCTGGGATTTTCGGGTTAAAGTGCTTAAGTATGTATGGAAAGTTGTCTGAATGTGTGTGTTTATTTATAGCTGCCCTTACCAAAAAGCTGTCTGTCTATAACTTTGTGATGTAAAGTCTCTCTTTTACCCATGTTCATTCACTCTCTCTCTCTCTCTCTCTTAGATTTCTCTATCTATTGCTCTATCTAACAGTTGTTTCACATGCGATGACGTCGCGTGTTGCCAGTTGAGCAGCAAAATAACAAAAAAAAAAAAATGGAAAAAATGTTTGTTATGCAAAAAGTTTGCTGGCAGGCATACTAAAAACTTAGGTCAATGCACTTTTAGTTTATTAAAGAGAGCAGGAAAGAGCGAGAGAGAGCATAGAAGGATTACTTGCAGAGCAAAAATAAAAGAAGCTTCCGAAATAAAAGTGAGTGTGAGGGCAAGAGGGATGAAAAAAGAGAAGAATTTTCAGGCAACAATAGGTGCCAAAAGGTTAAAGACAGTGAACGCAAAAAATGTGCTGCTTGCCAACAGGCGCAAAAGTGCACTTGAAAAATGTCAACAGTTGCAGCAGCACTGACTCTCAAACTGTATATGCAAAATGAAAATGCCTGCATTTAAGTAATGCACAACTCTGCCGCTGACAAGGACAAAAAATATAGAGAAGTGAAGAAAAATAAAATAAAAGAGAAAGGAGTCAGCAGTCTGAGAATTTGGCACATTGCCCGCTCGTTGAGTGCCAGAAATTGAGTTCGGCAAAGTGCAAATCGGACATTTTGTATGACTTTATGCTAAGTATGGGAAAATTTATGGGCAGCATTTAAGCTGTCTTAGTTAGTTGAACTGAAAATGCATAACGAAATGAAAGAAAAACGATCAAATAAAATAATAAAAACTGAAGCATGCCAAACAGTAACTCAAATGGTAAGTCTACCTACATATGCCCAGCTAACAGTTTGCAAAGCACTGATCGAGATGAATGACTTTATCTTATCATTATCATTCGCTGTTATCATCTGTTATCATTCAAGCTAGCCACATGCAAGCACGCGACGAGTCGTCGCCATTTTGACGCTGACGCTGACGTTGACGCAGATGGACCCGGACACTGCTAATGTCCTCGTCAACACCATCGTCGCCCTCGCCATCGCCCTCGCTCTCTCTATCGCTCTCGCTCTCTGGCAAGCCGCTTGCGAAGCACTGCAAACACCCAAAGAAAATAATACATAATACAAAAGCAAACAACCAAAAATTATAAAATTACATTTTCAACTTATATATTAAGAAGTTTTGTGATAAAGCGATTGGGGTAAGCGATCATACTATAAATTCCACTAAAAAAACCGCCAACTTGTAAGTCAAGTTTACTGAAACTTAGCATAACGGATCATAGGCAATTTCAACGAGTTAAATGTTGTATTTTTGTTTCTCTCATTTTCTCACTCTCCCTTATTCGTTCACTCTATCAGCTTGTCAAATCACTTTTTGCTTCTCAAAAATTGTTAGAAAATAAATAATATTCGTTACAGGAAATTTATAAATTCTTTTTGTCATATACTTTGGACTTCTTAAAGCCACTTTATATCATTGTTGCGGGTAGTAATATAGGTAATGCTAAAGGTTTATTAATTTATTATATTGCTCATCTCGCTTAGATTTACGCTAAGCTTCTAGCTTGAATTCTCATTAAAAAAAAAAGTTTACGCTTCTCGTTACGTTTATTATTTAGCTTCTCGTTGCACTTCTCGTTTTCTTCTCGCTCCTGAATGCGATTCTCTCTGCACTCTATGGTGGTTACATTTCTTAACTCGCTTTATGCCATATGATTCTCACTATTTCTCATTACGTATCTCGTCACGTTTCGTGTTGAACTTCTCACTACGCTTCTCGCTAAGCGGTTTTCTATTTGCTTCTCACTCTGATTTTTTTTAATGAACTTCTCGCTACGTTGTGCTTCTTTTTCGCAAAGTTTCTCACTATGCTTCTCTATAGTCATCCATTAATTTTCTCGCTTCTTCCTTTCTTGCTTCCCGTTTCTGATTTTCTTTTTCTACGCTTCTCTTATCTTTAAGTAGGAATATCTTTAGTGTGTGCATCCTCAATATTTGTATATATGTATAGATAAGAGGTTACTTGTGTGATATGTTAATGTTCGATATTCGTTATTAATAATTGAACTCACTTGCTGCATGTTGCGCCATTGGCCGCTGGCGTCGTGCTCGATATCATTGTGGGCCATTTCATCGCCATAGAGCTGGAACTGGGATGGTTGATTGACATGGGGATTGTCATCGGGTTGGGCGGGTGTCTCAGTGCCATAGAGAATCATGTCCCATTGTGTAATTTGTGCTGCAAGGCATTCAAATTAGATTAGACAAGAGTGCAAATGTTTCACAATCAAAATCAAAATCAAAATTCAAAAAACCAAAAATGCAAACAACAGAAAATGTTAACACTTTGATTTATGGCATGGGGTAAACAAGACCAGTGAAGAGCCAATAAATCTGTCTGGTGCAAAGAGATGAAATAAAACAAATGATGTGACAAAAAGCTAAACAAAATTTTCTACTTGAGGCGTCGCTAACAAAAAACAAAAACAAAAAAAAATGCAAGCAAAAGACAAAATATAAAAAGGAACAACAAAATGAAAAATGTGCTGTAATATTTTCCGATGCTGACAGACAACAACAAATAACAATAACAACAACAAAAAATTGTCTGTTGCATTTTGTAGTTTGATTAATGAAAGCGTGTTGCAGTGGCTGCAAAACTATCAAAAGAAAATCACAAACAACACTGCACTACAAATTGCTGCTGAGTATTCAGGTTATAAATGGAAAGTGCAATTTGTTGGCAAGTTTTAATCAATAATTAAATTTGCACACTCATTCAATTGTTCAAATGCGCAATTTTGTAGTGCAGTGTCAGTGTGTTGTTGTTGTTGGACCAAAAAGGCTACCATTTGGCCGGTTTGTCTGGCGAAAAGTGCCCGCTGCTGCCAGCTCCAAGTGCTCCACATCATCATCATCATCATCTTCTTGATCATCATCTGGGTCATTAGCATTAGCATCATCATTGACATCGTCGGTGGCTAACACACCGGCGGCAGCCATCAACAGTTGCTGCTTTTTGAGTATTCGCTGATCGGGCAAAAAGCTGCTGCCGCCCGCGGGCAATGCCGGCAGTGACTGCGATGGTGGCGGCGGTGCAGATGGCGATTTTTTTGTATTGCCCGGCTTGCTATTGGAACTGGAACTGGAACTGGAGATGGAGATGGGCTTAAACAGTTCCACCTCAAATTGTTTGCCCTGTTTGCGGGCTTGCTGTGCTGGCTGTGGTGGCTTTGATTTGGCCATGTTGCTGCTGCTGCTGCTGCTGGATTCATATGGCTCCAACTCGGGAAAGATGGCCTGAATCTTCTCGTAGCGTTCAAATAATTTGGGTATGCGTGAATCTGAGTTGCTGTCTTTCACCTGTTTGGCTGCTTTAATGGCCAGACGTTGCATGGATGAGTTGTTGTTGTTGTTGTTGCCACGACTGTTGTTGTTGCTGTTGTTGTTGCTGTTTGCAATGTCGCCAATAACTTTGCGCGTTTTCTCATCGTAGAACTTTTCGCCTGAATTAATTTTGGGGCGTGGTGTTTGCAATCCATTTGCCTGCCCCTTGGACTTGCCCCCACCTCCACCTCCACCTCCACCTCCTCCTCCTCCTCCTCGGTTGAGATATGCGATAGTATTTGTTTTTATTTGTGGTGCTGCTGCTGCTGCTGCTTGTGGTGCTCTGTGTGGTTTGCTCCTTTTTATTGGCCTTGCCATTTTTATTGCCATTTTCGCCCGCTTTATTCGATTTGTTGGCCTTATTGTTGCCTTTATTGTTGGCCTTGTTGTTGTTGTTGTTACTGTTGTTGCTGTTGTTATTGTGAGTCTTGCCCAAAATGACACCATATGTGGCTGAGATTTGTTGATATCCCTGTGCTGGCGGTGGCGGCAATAGTGGATTGTTGGTAACAAGACTGGACTTATTTGGTGGTGCCTTGCCCAGTGGCAATTTGGCGCCACTCGATGGTGTATTGGCAAAGTTATTGGGCGAGATGCGTGGATATTGTGGCGAATAGATCTGATGCAGATTGCTGGTGGTGCTGCCAGTGTTGCTGCTGCTCGAGTTCGGTGTGGTTGCCTCGGGCACAGAAATGGGATCATTGGGATCGATGCTCAGCGTGGTGCCATAGAAGATCAGCGACCATTCCCGCAATAAAGCATGGCCTGAGTTTTGTTTGGTTTGGTTTTGTTTAACGATTAGTATTTAAGGTGAGTGGTGGTTGCAACAGGTAACAGGTGAGTTAATGATTTAATTTGATTTAATTTGATTTGGTTATAACAGTTCCACAAAAGCGCAGCATGTAAAACGTTTGATTTTGCTCAGTTGTTGATAAAAGCGTTCAGAATTTCAACTTACCCATATGGCGACCCTCGTTATGTATCTCCAGCTGCCAATTGCCGTGAGGAGACTCTCCCCAGGTGTGCACCGACATGAAGGGCCACTGATTAAATCCTGAACGTGAGTTGTCATGAACGCTGTGGGAATAATGAAGAGAAGTCGAAAGATCACTGAGTATATCAATTATAATAAACACGAACTTCTCTATAAGAATCATCTTTTTTGTACTAATAAAGTTTCTATAAAGGGTGAGTCGACTTTAAAGGAAAGCTTCATTTGTTGTTTTATTTAAATTGTTAAACCTAAGGTGTTAGCTAGATTTGGTCCGTTCTATCTTATTTTATCTATTCAATAATATATTTTAAAATCACTTTCTCTATTCATTTTAATCAATATTTTTAGAAATTATTTAAATTTCAGTCTACGAAAGTAATTAGCTTTCAGAATTAACTTTAATTTAAGTACAATCGGAAATAAATTAATTTTTCATTTTAATAATATTTTTCGTTTATGAAATGCAACCATCTGTAATTTTTAAAACAAATATTACTTAAATTTTTGCTGCCAATCAATTTATCTATTATTTGAACATGAATATTATATTTTCAAGTAATTCTTTATGTTTAAAAAGCATAATTAACATATTTTGCCTAATAAAATAGAATAAAATAATATTAAAAAGTTTCCAAAATTGAAATGTTTTTATCGGGGTGCCACTTAAATTTCATAAGAATTCCAGTGAAACTCAATCGAAAGCGATTTCTGTGGCACCCCTGTATATTTAAATTGTTGTACTAGTCAGTTTATTTCTTATTGTTATCTTTATGTTATTCATGATGAAAATAATTAAGAATCTGATTACACTGTGTTAGCCAGTTTTTCACTCAACCAATATTATACTAGTACATATATTTAAAATAATCAGTGTTTAGTGATTATAAGCTATATAAATCACCGTTTTAAATGTTGGGAAGATATTGAATTTATGCCACAACATTCTTTGGAGTTTTTTTGAGTGAATTTAAGCTTTGCCTTATTTTATTAATTCTTGAATTTTTATTTTTTTTTGACTCTCAAAATTGTGGCAAAACTGGCAAAGTTGTCTCATTGAATGGCCAAACTTACCGCGAGGTGAGTAACGTGACTTTGGTGTTGGCTGGTGATCGCAGATAGAGCTGGATATCGCCGCGTCGCTGTGAGGTGAGTGTGATCTTGGCCTGCACGTGCTCCAGATAGTTGACCGAGAGGCAATGGTTGACAGACAGCTGGAGTGTGATGTGAGTGCGAGGGGGAATGAGTCTACAGAGATGCGAAAGAAGGAGAGAGAGAGAAGGAGTTTTAATACTGTTATCAACTAAAACACTGTGTGCTACTCACTTATCGACATGTGGCGCATTGATCTCGCATCGCTGCTGCTCGGGCACCGTTTTCCAGTTGCGGGCAACTTCGACCATTTCGGCGGCATCCATGAGACCATAGCCAAAGGAATGGCTCACACGTCGGCCCACACCGTTGCGCGACCAAGTGGAATCTTTGAGATTCGCTGGCTTAGCGGTGCGCACCACAATGTGCTGCAGGTCGCGCCAGGTGAGATTCTGATTCGACTGCAGCACCAGGGCTGCAATGCCTGCGGCGAGCGGTGCCGAGGCCGAGGTGCCCGTATGCGATACGGTGCATGAATGATGCAAATCTGTGGTGACCACCTGCTTCTCGCTCTGCCCGCCGCTGCTGTAGGTGGTGGCCAGCGTGGAGCTGCATTTCTCCGAATACCACGGCACATGGCCCTCCTCGGTGGCACTCGATATGGACAGTGTCCATATCGAATTCGTATACCCATCGCAATTGCAATTGTCCATCTCTCGCCCCCCATTGCCCGATGCCCAGATGAAAATGCTGCCCTTGCCGCCACGCCCCTTTGTGGTGCCCTCGATGAAGGCACGGGACGCCAACTCCCCTGGCCCATCCACAGTTTTGCCATCGTCGTCGGGTCCCCACGACGCACTGTAGATGTCAATGTGCTGCGGATTGAGCGACAGCGATCGCGCCTCCACAGCATCAGTCACATCCCCGTCCAGCATCCGCACTCCGCCCACACTTGCCCCATAGGCGATGCCCACCGCACAGAAGGTATTGTTCGCCGTGGCAGCCACTTCGCCGGCACACCGTGTTCCATGGCGATTCGAGTCCGTCATGTCGTAGTGCGGCATGGGATCCTCATCATGACTGTTCACATCGTACGACGCCTTCGGATCCTGTTCATAAAAGATCACTTTCAATTAGAACTTGAACTACAAACAGTCGTGGCTAAATCATTTCACTATTATTGATACACATTTTGAATAACAGAAAATTCTCAATAAAATTTCTAGAGTAGAAACAAAGAACGTTTTTATTTTCTCTTTAAATCAGGGACCGCAACGATTATAATTTTTAAAATATAAATTATTAAATAAAAGTTTTTTGTTGATATTTATCAAAAAAATTAAAAGGAACCTCTTATTTTTTGATCTAAATAGAAAAAATTATGAAATAATTCAATATAAACTTTTATTTAAAAGTCATAGTATAACTCTTATTCTTAGTTTTTATTTTAAAAATTAGAAAAAAAATATCCTGTTTCTTATAACTCATGTTTACGATCCCTGCTTTAAATTTAGTGATCTATTTTAACTTAAGAAAATTAATTTGTTGAATTAGATCACTTCTTTAGTATAAATTGGCTTTGTATTCAGATTATATATTTTTTAAATCGTATTTTTCACTTGTTATGAACCAACAATATCTTAAAAATTCAGAAAATTAGCGTAATATACAATTAATTTTGTCACAGTGGAAAGAGTAAAAGTATATTTTGTACTTACATAATTCTGCTCAATGTCTGGATGATCTGATTCCAGACCATCGTCCAGTATGGTGACCACAACACCTTTGCCAGTTATGCCCTGCTTCCAAGCAGGTATCACATTCATGTCCAGGCCACCACCGCGATTCTACAAAGGATCATTGACTCTTATTAATTCTATTCCATCGAGAACTCTTGCCAGCACTTACCAGATACCACATTTGTGCCCACTTGGGATCATCGAAGGCCACCGCATCCACCAGCGACATGGCACGCGATGAGGTGCGAGAGGGACGCATGCGGATAAAGTCGCGCTTGGAACGCGACTTGGCCCGTTGCTGTTTGGCCCAATGGACGCGCTCGTCGAAGTCGAGGCGGGTCTGGTGATGAGAGGCGGGCTGCAGGGAACGCTTCGACACCTTGTGATGCGCAAAGTGATAATGATCATCGAAGATCTAAAACAGAGAGAGAGAGAGAAGAAGAAGTAGAAGATTAGCTTAATTATTTTTATGCAAATTAAATATAGAAACTTAAAAATGTGAACAAAAAAGAAGTAAAATTGTAATTAATCAGAAAATATATGTGTATATAGATCATAAAATTTATTACACCATATTCTTTAAGCACTATCCTAAATCATTTTTAAACGTTTTCTCGTATATTTAAAAGTAAATATTTTTTACAAGCTTGAATAACGTAAAATCTTATTTATAGTGCAAAGATGGATTCAAAATAAAACAACAAAATATAATTTGTTATTGTTTGCAGGTGAGTTTAGCTGACTCGAGGTCTAATTTAATGTCGATATGACACTTTATCAGTACACAACAACAACACACAAAGGACTAGATCCGCTTTACAGCTGTTTTGTCACTTTTGCGACTTAGAATTCTCAACTGGTTCTAGTGTCTCAAAGTTGATGGTAGGCTTGGATCGCTGGTCAAGTGAACACAACGTTACTGACGATAGAGACTGGCATTTCTTGAAACTGTTGCATACCGATCCTAACTCCTTGAGTTGAGAATTGTATGTTGAGAAAGTGTCATATCGACTATAACTTAGACCTCGCGTCGGTTAAGGTCACCCACAAAGTGTAAAAAAAGTATAAGGCAATTAAAAAGTTACATAAATAATAGTTAGTTATATAAATAAAAACTAGTTCGATCTCACTTGAATTTCACTTTTAAGTCTACTCGTAATTTTAACAAAAACACGGGCAATGCCGCCTGCTCACACAAAACTACTTGACTGTCAATATATCTGGGTGAGAAACTTCATTTATATTTTACAGCACACTCCAAATAGTTTTGTCTATACAAAAATATTTATAAAGTTATCAAGTTGAAGGCGAAAATTTTTATTGAAAAATGTCGCGTCCTATGGAAAAGGTTCGTCAATTGGCCGGGAAGCTGTTTACCGAATCCGAAATCAATCGATTCAATGCCTTTCAAAATAATTTTCGCAATAAGTATTTGAAATTGGATGCATACAGCTTCAAGTGGCCCGTGTTCAAGAGACCCGTGTTGGCCAAGTGGATGAGTGGACGTTACTTTTCCATGGACGATTGCCAAAGTAAGTTTAATAATCATATGTAAGGTTAACTCTTTTATTTATAGAGTACTCGCTTTCTTAATAGAAACCTGCGAGGAATGTTGCAAAGAGCGTCCAGATCACTTGCAACCCAATTGTGACATCGATTGGGATTCAGTAAAGCCACCGGGAGAACCGTACGAGCCACGGGATTCACACTTTTGGTATCCGGATCCGGAATTTTACAAGGAATCCGAATATGTGCTCCGGAATCCACCGAGCAAGGAATGGATGCGTCGACCCAACTACAGCAGTCGCTACGTTCCCCCAGTCGATCGAACATTTCGCACCAAATTCATAAATTTTGGACCCGCCCATCCGGCGGCACATGGCGTACTCCGGATGATCCTGGAGCTGGACAATGAGACGGTTCTATCAGCTGATCCTCACATTGGTCTATTGCATCGCGGCACCGAGAAACTGATCGAGTACAAGACTTATATCCAGGCATTGCCATATTTCGATCGACTCGATTACGTGTCCTGCATGGTGTGTGAGCAGGCCTACTGCTTGGCCGTGGAGAAGCTGCTCAACATTGAGGTGCCACCGCGGGGCAAGTACATACGGACCCTGTGCTCGGAGCTGATGCGACTGACCAATCACACAATGGCCATAGCCACGTCTGTGCTGGATTGTGGCGCCATCACGCCGCTCTTCTGGCTCTTCGAGGAGCGAGAGAAGCTCTACGAGTTCTCCGAACGTTTGTCGGGGGCACGATTGCATGCCGCCTATATACGACCCGGTGGCGTCTCCTTGGACATGCCACTGGGCTACTCCGATGATCTGTACAGCTTTCTCGTGCAGTTCAAGGAGCGTCTCGATGAGGTCGAAGATGTTGTCACCGACAATCGCATTTGGCGCATGCGCAACATCGGAATTGGCCAGATCTCGGCCCATGATGCACTCAACTGGGGCTGCACGGGTCCCGTTCTCCGTGCCACGGGCATTAAGTGGGATCTGCGCAAGCAGCAACCCTACGAGGCCTATGCGGACATGGACTTCGATGTGGTCATCGGCTCCCAGGGCGACTGCTATGATCGCTACCTGGTGCGTTTCGGCGAGATGCGTCAATCGATCAGCATCATGCAACAGTGTCTCGATCGCATGCCCCCCGGCGAGGTCAAGACGGATGATCGCAAGATAAGCCCACCGCGTCGGGCCAAAATGAAAACCGACATGGAGGATCTTATCCATCATTTCAAGCACTTCTCGCAGGGCATCGTTGTGCCCCCTGGTCAGACCTATACGGGCATTGAGGGGCCCAAGGGCGAGTTTGGCGTCTATCTGGTGTCGGATGGTACCAGTCGACCCTATCGCTGCAAGATTCGACCCGCTTCGTATTCCCATCTCGCCCTCATGTCCAAACTGGCTCCACAATTTTTATTAGCCGATATTGTGGCCATCATTGGATCGCTCGATATTGTCTTTGGCGAGATCGATCGTTAATTCAATAATAATAATAAAAAGTCAATTGAGAAGCACTTGTGACTCTCAAACCTTTAGAATGTGATTTGAGACGGGACTTACGATATCTAAATAACATTTTGTAATCACAATTTCAATAAAAACAACTGATTCTCAAACACACACAACTTACGAACTGTCAATTCTGATTTCGGTGCGATTATAGTTACAATTAAAATAAAAGAAATTAAAAAAAAACTAACAGGATTCTCTATTAACGTTAGTTTTAAGCACAATTTAAATAGACAGCTGGAAATACATGAGCCTTAAATAATCATTGTGCGACTCTTAAACTTACATGTCTTACGATCAATGGATATAATTTGGGTTATCAATCGTTAGTTGTAGTCAAAATTTAGATAAATAGACAATCGAGGAAATAAATGGATCTCAAACTCACAGGAGCTACGATCTCTCAATAAAATGTTGCTTGTTTTCGATCGTTAGTTTTTATCATAATTTGAATACAAACAAATCTATAAATTATCTGATAGAAAGTTTACGAAAAACGCTTGTGTTTCTCAATCTCTCAGTGTATGATATTTAAACATTCAGCGTGATACAAAACTCTCAGGACTTTCAGTCATACATACAACATGTAGCTTGTCAAATGTGAAATAGTCTTCGACATTTGATTGCACACAAAAACAACAACAATTGAAGGCCTAAAAGCAAACAACGTAAACTATAAATAATACCAAAAGCAATGGCAAAGCCGACAACAACAACAACAAACAGCAAAAGCCCATAATTACAATAATGGCAACGTCATGTCGCGTCATTTCAATTAAGCAAACAAAATGAAAGCAACATTTTGGCCAACAGTTTTAAATAACTGCTCACGCACACACACAAACACACACACGCACACACATATATACACTCTGCAACACACACACATGACAAATTCAGTGTGAGCGAGTTTGTAATTATATTTTGTATTCATTATGTTTGCAAGTTATGTAAAATTGTTTTGATTTATTCACGCACGTGTGCTCGTGTGACTCTCAAACTGTAATGTCTGCCAGAGTTACCACAGCGCCGTCTGTGAGTGTGAGTGTGTGTGCTTGCGAGTTTACTCATAATTAAATTTCATTGTGTGAAATTCTTTGGTAAATTACAATTTAAATGCTGAACTCAAACTATTTTGCAATTACTTTTCGTTATGCTTCATGAATTTCTTGGCCCAATGTCAACAGGAATTTCTGTGGTCAAATCATTTGTTTGTTCTGTGTGGTCTATGAATTCAGCACAACAGTATAAAATTACAAAATTTATATACATTTACATACATACACATACATATATACGTTGCTATTTGTAAAGTTTTAATTGCGGTTTCAAATGGGATAACTACAATATTATTGCATTTGGCTAAATTTTGCATTGAGAATTGTCTTATTATTTAATTAAATTGAAGTTGCATTGAGATAACCCTGTAAGTTAATAGCGTTGTCAGCTCTTTCTGGAACTCCTGCAGTTTTAAAAAGATTACAACTATATTATTGCATTTGGTTTATTTTTATGTTTAATTTAATCTAAATTTGAGTTAGATTGATTATGTTTATAAATATTTTTGTTCAATTAAGTTATACAAGCTTTTATATAATATGTTATTAAAAGCATTGCCAACTTCTTTAAAATTGATCCAAAAATGTCCTGACAAAACTTGGATCACTGCTCTTTAAGGAGATCAAGATAAAATTTGTTTCTTTTTTTTTGGCTTGAACACAAAAAGCTTTTTACTGTGGAACATGCACTTGGCAACCCTGCCAAGTTTCTATTGTGCTTCACAGTGTTGACATTTTTTTTCAAAGGTAAATTAAGCGAACGCGCGTGAGAGTGTGTGTGTGTGTGTGTGTTTGAGTGTGTGTGCAACATACGCTTTGTTCGCTTGCCAAAAACTCGCTCATGGACGCAGCTTGATTGTTAGCGAGAACGCCCTTGGGTGTGTGTGAGTACAGAGAGAGAGAGAGAGACAGAGACAGAAACACACACACACACGGACACACACACGCATCAGGAGTGGCAGTGAGTGAAAGTGAAAGCAGCAGGACGCGTTTCCCCACGGCACGCGTAGTTTTTTACCTGTTTTGAGGTGTATTCCGGGCGACAGCATCTCCAAAATAGGTCTTTGCCTGCCTAGTGGGCTGCTCTAGTCGTCATCATGAAGGCACCAGCCAGGAAGGTCCCTGAGCCGGAATAAAGGCTCGCAAACCGTGGCTGTCCCTTGTCTGCGAGGGCTCTGCCTCATCGCTGAAAGGCATGAATACCGATAGGAGGAAGCCACAGTATGATCGATACACTCACCCCAGAAGCTTGGCTCAACGCGGGACTCATCAACAGGTCAGACCTGGCCAGATCAGGTATCTCTGTGGCTTTTAATTAAGCCAATTGACTCCGCCTGCGCACTCAACATGGCGTTGAGTGTTTTTGCTGCCACATATTGTTGTTGCTGTATAGCAACACACACACACCGAAGCACCGATCGCACGACAGTTGCCTCCCTCACTCCGGGCAGGAGTTGCCACCAAGGAGAAACCTTTTTTTTTGCCGCTTCAGCCATTTATTAATGGCATAAGCATTCAATTTGCAAATTAACTATTTCTTATAGCTAATTAATGCAAAACAATGCCTGACACGTGAGCAAACAAACAGGTGATGAACGAACCAGATGGTGAACGAACTAGTTCCTAAGTACGAGCAACTTCGATAATTCGATATGATTGATAAATGCCATACACGATCATATTAGAGTGACCAGCCGCGCTAGATCCCCAAACAGCGGGCATATTCAAATTTGAATTTGAAATTGGACTACATAGCACAAAAGCTTTAATACTTGAATCTTGCATTGAAAGCAATGCCATTTTGTTTCGAATGATATATTCTGTATTGTATTGTGTTAAACTATATTTTATTTAAAATATATCTATGTATATATGTATGTATGTATACGTGTATATATGTTGTATGTATGTAGGTATATATGTATATATGTATGTATGTATATATGTATATATGTATGTATGTATATATGTATACATGTACAACAATAAACACACATAAGTGCTGCAGCCACAACAAGACTACGAGTCTGCCCCATGCAGACTTTTCGCGGCAAGCTGGATCCTCAACGGACACACAAGCGTCAAGAAATTGACCGAGCCAACCCCTGCCGCCTCGGCGGTGTGTCCAAAAGGGGCGCTGGCGACCGAGCAGGGGCGGCATAACCCCCATCCCGCCGAGAGAAATCTCGTGGCCAACGTGGGACTCATATGCACCGCAGCAACATTTGCACTGCTCCAGCAACAACAACCCAGCATCAGGAACAACATGTGTTCCGAGTAACACAGACACAGCAGCAACATGATCATCCAGTAAGTCATGTGTTGCAGCCTTACCTTCAACACATCATCAGCAGCAATACGTGCCGTCGGCAACAACGCAGCAGCAACAACATGTGCACCTCAGCATCATGATCTTATGCAATTGCCTTGGGCAATTGTAGCGCAGCAACATATTAACCCAACTCCTGGTTCAAGGCTGCTTGAACCTCCACACCGAGCCCAGTAAGGTGTGGATAAGACAAACTGGACACCCCCTTTGGATATTTACGCAGCTGACGAGCCGGGTATTCTGGGACATTAGTACGCATGTTGAAACCATGCCGAAACGGCTCCCAGGCTAATGCCCGTCTTGCCTCCGCCCTGTTAAACCTTTGGCAAGCCTCGAGGAACGCTTGTCGTTTGTTGCCATTTAGTTGGCCTTGCAGGCTCAGTTGAGCAATCCTGACTAGCACTGATCTGGCACTGAACTTCGACTCTCGTAAGGACCGGAGTCAACCCTCGCGTGGACCTCACTCCATGGAAAGATACCCACGGGATCACGATAGTGACTGCGAACTACAAGCGACAACAACGGCTTCGAGCCGGGGCCCAATTACCTATGAACTCAAACAAAAATAAAAACAATTCACCCAAAAACCATAACGATGGACCCGAAGATATGGCAAATATGCCGTTAGACGCGAACCCGTTTGCACGACGGCCACGAATCCAAAGCTCGCCACCCGCCGCCACCTGTCCTCTACTCAGAAATGAGATAGAATGCACAGGAACACCAGATTCTGAGACGCCAAAACGGCTCAGAGACCCCGACAGCCCTTCTAGCAAGTCCAGGAAAACACCGCCCAAGAAGACCAGATCTGGCATCATGGAGATAGACGAAATGGGGTCTATCTTGGAAGAGCTTATCTACACTTACAGTGAGAAACAGCCAGTCACGAGACATGTAAATTTGGCAACAAAGAGCATGCTCCACAGGCTAAGGGAGCTACATGGGTCAGTCCGCGCCCAGCTGACTGAAACCTCTTCAAAGCTAGATGATGCCCTCTCACAGATTGACTTGCTACAACAACCAAGTGCCGAAGAACAGCAAGCAACCAAAGAGCGCATCCTAAAAGCCCGGCCAAGTTGCAATGCAACCACACAGACGACGGAGAGCAAAGCCTACACGGAAGTAAGAGAGCCGAGCAACTTGGAGGTTCCAAAGGCAGTGCAACGCCCATCGGCCAAGCCTGGCAGATCAAAGGCCAACAGAACGCAGAACCCCAGCAGCAGTGCAACTTCCTCGAAGAAGCCCCAGCCAAAAGACCCACCTGTGAAGAGTCCAGCAGTGAGAGTGGAGGATCATCACACCAAAACCTGGACAGAAGTTAAAAGGCAGAAGTCAAAACTAAAACCTAAAAGCAGGCCCGATGCAATTATAGTCAAATGCACCGAGAAGACACCATACGCCGACGTAGTCAAAATGATGAACGCAGAGCCCTCACTACAAGACCTCAAAGGAAATGTTCAGGGAATTAGAAAGTCTGCAACAGGCGAGCTAATTCTCAGAATGCAGAAACGCGACGATCCAGCTACAGACCAACTGCAATCGGCCCTGAGGACAATGCTGTCCGACAAAGCCCTGGTCAAAACTGTCCACGATACAGTCATGATTGAAGTCCACAACATCGATGAAACGCTGACCGCGGATGAGCTACTCGTGGCCCTTTTTGCCTCAATCGAAGGTGACATCCCAACCGAAGTGGTACCCTCTATGAGGAAAACCTATCGCGGAAGGCAGATCGCGACTCTCGTGCTTCAACCCAGCCTTGCTACGAAGCTACTAACGCTGCAGAAGGTGAGAGTGGGATGGAACTACTGCCATATCCGGCAAAGGGTCGAACCTACAAGATGTTTTAAGTGTATGGGCTTTGGCCATACAGCTGTACGGTGTAAAAATCTTCAATTTGTTGCAAAGGACACGTGCTTTAAGTGTGGTGACACTGGTCACACTGCCAAGCAATGTGTAGAAGCACCTAAATGCATACTTTGCACCAGGCAAGGGCTGGATGCAAACCAATCTGGACACTCTGTATTAAGCAGAAACTGTCCCGAGTACAAGAAGGCACTCAAATCGCTCAAAAATGGTTAAGATTCTGCAACTAAATCTTAACCACTGCAGAGCAGCTCATGATCTGCTCGCACAAACTGTCAGGGAGAACAACATCGATGTTGCGGCCATCAGCGAGCCTTACGCAGCTAAAGAAGAGGGAGTCTGGCTCCAAAGTCTAGACGGCGGTGCTGGTATATGGAGTTGCGCAAGCACGCCGCAACAACTAACTCAACGATATGCTCGGAGGGGATTTGTTAGAGCCAAATGTTGCAATGTTTTCATCTACAGCTGCTACATTGCTCCCAGCCTTCCACTCACGGAGTTCACCTCTGTGTTAGAAGACTTGGCACAGGATACGCAGGACAAGTCGCCTATACTAATTGCCGGCGACTTCAATGCCTGGGCCACTGTAGGGCCACTGTAGGGCCACGTAGGGAATGTCACGCGGCAAGACGTCAATGCCAAAGACACCGAAATTCTCCAGACTACGAGTCGCTGGCCCAAATCTTCAGGTTGAAACGAAAAAAGTTCAAGAACGCAATTAAGCTGAGCAAAGCTCGACACTTTCAGGAGCTATGTGAGGCTGCTGACTCGCAACCCTTTGGATCGGCCTACAAGATGGTCATGGGCAGGCTGGCCAGGCAACCCATGCCATCCTGCTCAGCTCAGCTTGGGAGAATAGTAAGCACCCTTTTCCCGTCGCAGCCACAACTTATTTTACCCCAACATCAGCCACAACTAGACGAGCCTGAGCCTGCGCTCACAAACATCGACGAAGTTTTAAATCTTGCCTCTAAAATCAAGACTTCCAAGGCTGTGGGACCAGATGGCATCCCGAACGCAGCCATCAAAATGGCAATTGCCGCTAAGCCCGGTGTCTTTGTAGAGCTCTACAATAAATGCATCGTTGAGGGGACGGTGCCACGCCGATGGAAGTTGCAACGCCTTGTGCTCATCCCCAAGGCCGGCAAGGATCTTGACGACCCCTCATCCTACAGACCTCTCTGTATGCTGGATACGATGGGGAAGATTCTTGAGAGAATAATATGCAGTCGACTGGAGGAAGAGCTCGCAAGAGTGCAAGGCCTCTCTGAACAACAATTTGGATTCCGGAAGCAGCGCAGCACTGTGGATGCCATTCAAACTGTAACGGACATTGCTCGACGCGCTATGCAAGGTACAAGGTGGGCTGGCGGTACCAAGCAGTATTGTCTAGTCTGCACGCTCGACATCAGGAATGCCTTCAACTCGGCAAACTGGACAAGAATTCTTGAAGCGCTCTCAGCAAGAAGCATACCAGGCTACCTGATCAAACTGATCGCAAGCTACTTCCAGGATAGAGTTCTCCTGTATGACACGAAAGAAGGACAACGCCAGGTCGGGATCAGTGGTGGAGTCCCACAGGGATCTGTTCTCGGTCCCCTATTATGGAATGTCATGTATGACGGAGTACTGCGGCTCGCACTTCCTGACAGCACCTCAATCGTAGGCTTTGCGGATGACATCGCGGTGGTAACGACGGGAAAAAAGCTGGAAGATACCTCAGCTAGATGCAGCTCTGCCATCGATGTGGTAATTGCCTGGCTGTCTCAAAATGGTCTAGTCCTAGCGGAACACAAGTCAGAGGCGGTACTGATGAGTAGCAGGAAGCTAGTTGAGAAGGCTGTGGTGAGGGTTGGCTACACTCACATTGAGTCAAAGCCAGCAATTAAGTACCTTGGAGTGATGCTGGATCACAGGCTATCCTTCAAACATCACTTGGAGTACGTAAGCGCCAGGGCATCAACTGTGACGACAGCTTTAAGCAGAATGATGGCAAACACAAGAGGTCCAAAAGAACGCAGCAGGAAGCTTATAGCTGGAGTCGTAACATCTACCATTCTGTATGCGTCGGCGATCTGGGCCCCCGCTATGGAAGTGGCCTCATACAGCAGGGGTTGTAAATCAGCATATAGGCGCTGTGCGCTACGTGTCTCCACCTGTTTCAGGACGGTGTCGGAGACAGCCTCACTGGTAGTGGCTAGAATGGTCCCCCTACACCTTCTGGCAGCAGAAAGGCAATCCGGTGGCTCTACGAATCGCATTGTTCGAGATGCCACAATATCCCAATGGCAAATAAGCTGGGATAGTGCTCCAAATGGCAGATGGACCTATCGTCTCATAAAGGAGCTCAGGCCTTGGCTACGCAGAAGACATGGGCAACTCAATTTTTACTTATCGCAGTTGCTAACGGGTCACGGTTGCTTCAAAGCGTACCTTCATCGATTTAACCACGCCGAGGACCCTTTCTGTGATCACTGCGGACACGGAATAATTGAAGACGCAGAGCATTCTATCTTTCTCTGCCCACTGTTTGGAAGAGAACGCGGTATGTCAGCTATAGGCAGGCTTCATCTGACCCCGGATAACCTTGTTGCGCACATGCTCGCCGAGGAGTCCACCTGGACGGACATATCCAATCTGGCTGCGCACATTATGAAGGATCTGCGTCGAAGGGAAAGACTCCGCAATGGAGCCACAAACTAAGCGGCTACGGCCGTCATCTACCCCGTGAAGTATTGCTCTCCGGTAGTCCCGCGGGCTAGATCCTCCTTTCTCTCTTCACCTACACTTATAACTCTCTACATTGTAATCTTTGCTATAATCTTTTAATAAAAAAAAAAAAAAAAAAACACACACGCATCATTAAGCGCTTTACAAACATTACCAGTGACCAAAAGTCCTGGCGCAGGTACAAAACAGGCATAAAAGTATGCAACACAATTTATTTATGCCCACAGCAGGATGTCGCTTTCGATTTGCAGCTCGGCGGAAGCGGTTCCTCTTTGTGTGTGTGTGTGTGTCTGTCCATATGTTTGCACTGAAATTTGAGCACTTGAAAAACGGACGTACGTGTCACCAACGTTACGCCTACTACAATTACACTGTGCGAAATAGTCCAGTAATTCGCACTTAAGACTTTGCATTTCAAACTAAATTTCTCAAGAAACGAGTCTATTTCCAGAAAAATTCTTTAAGTTTCAAAAAATTAACTTTATTTTAGTATTTTAAAACTTAAAAGTTACTTATTTAAATAAAGTTCAAATTTAATTTGTATGTATAAAATTATAAAATAATAATGGATGTTTGAGGCTTTCAAGCCAGTGTGGAAGCAATTGCAGACTGTCTACAAAAATTGTCCTGTTAAATATAGTATTAATTTTTGAGTATAAAAATATTTAAACGATTTGAAAAATTTATTTTAGCTTTTGAAAATTTGTTTTATGAGTATTGTGTTTAAGAAACTACTTACTACAAGCCAGATTTTTAAAGAAGAATTTTTATTCTGTATTTAAGGATATTTTGAGCTGAAATTGTTACTTTTTATTTGAATTATTTTATATGAATAGCAAGTATCTAATTCGATATCATTCAAACTTTATTTTAGTACGACTCTTTTCTCTCTCTGTGTACTCTACTGCTCTCAACTAAGCATCCACCCCCATCCCCCCTTTGGGGTTTGGGGGAAACACTAAAATTTTAATTGCAGCCACTCTCTGCGTACGTGTTGTCGCCCAATGTTGGAAGCTCGTTTAGTTTTTATGCATCCTGCTGCTCCTGCCCCTTCTGCCCCTCCTGTCCCTTCTGCCTGCTGCTGTTTGGGCTGCTCCATCAAGTTTATTAATTTATGCAGAACAGACAACAGGATATTCATACTAGTTAAAGATAGTCCCTAGCATACGGCATACAGCATACATGCATACATGCATACATATGCAATTTTTATTTAACATTTTAATTGAGTTTGGTGTCAAAGTTAAGTTTATACCCGACACTAAAAGCCAGTTCGAGCGTGTCCCTATAAACCGGGCTTAGTTTTAATTGTTTTGTTGCGGTTTCCAGACTCCACTTGGAGTTTGCTTTATCTCTCTGACTCTCTCTTTTTTCATTTACCATCAAATTTAAGTGCTAATGCGCCGGACGTTGATGGATTAATGGGTATTCCATGTTGTGTGCCAGGATATGGTACTATGTATGTATATAAGCCATTAAATGTAGGCGACTCGTAAATATAAATGAGTATATCAAGTGTAACGATCGAGTCCATGTTTGTTTATAAGAGATATTTTAAATCTGCTGGATTGTAAACTAAAGTATCAACAGTAATTAGAAGATATAACAATGGAGAAATGTATTAGAATATATCATATCAAAACTAAGAGAGGTTTAAGAATGCAAAACTTGATGATCCATTATGCTCTTACTCATTATTAATATGTAATAGAGTAAAGTACTTTTGTCCCAAAGGTATTACATTTAGTATCATATGTTTAACTTTTATTAATAAACTTAGCTCACAAAATATGCTTTGATTTATTAATATATTTTATAAAATTTAAGCTTGGCAGGAGCCTCCACAGCTTCAAGAGCAGCTTTCAGATTAAACAGAAACTTCATTAAAATCACAATTATCTTGAAATAAAACCGTGCTTCTAAATCGCACAAAAAAACTAGGAAAAAAATATATAAAAAACTCCTGTTTCAAATGGTTTCATTTGCGTACATTTTCATAGATGATTTCCCACAAATTTTCCGGTTCTCTTTTTCAAATGCAAAAGGAGCCAATTTTCTAGTGCATTTGTCACGGACGGCAAAATAAACGAGACCAAAACAGCAATTGAAACCGCAACAAATTACAACAGCAACACGAGTAAAGAGCGACATAGATAGGGACAGAGTGTGCGTGGGAGTGAGATAGATAGAGAGTAATATGTTAAGCTGTGAATAATGCGAAATGTGGAGTGTATGTAGGAGTCAGTAGGTGTCAGACAAGGGGAGAAGCAACAAGAGGCAAGCTTTTAAAATTGTCAACAATTTAATTAATCAACTTGGATGTGGAGCAAGCAAAGGGAAATGGGAAAAGAGAAGGAAGAAAGGAATGAAAGAGGGATTGCAGAGCCAGTTGATAAATTGTAGAGGGGATGTGGTCGAGGAAGAGAGGAAGGGAGGTGCCAGATTAGCCATTGGCTGACTCTGAATGCGGTTTTCAATAGCTCGCTTGCCTTGCCTCGCCTCGTCTGCCACGCTCAATTGCCAACGCGACTGGTTAATTTTTAAGCAGTGACTGCCAGACAAGGTGGCAACGCCACATAAAAAGGGAAGCCCAATATAAATATGTGCACCGTTTAATTAGCTGATAATAAATTAAGCTCTAAGGTAGATGCTAAGCATCTGTATGTGCATTGTCTTCAATGTGGCTTGTGGATGTTGCATGCAACTTTGATTTTCAATTAAGTGGGTGGCCTTAAAGGTAGTTTACACCTGTGTCTGTGGGTAGTAATTAATATCCTGCTTAGCCAAAAGCCCTTGAAATGCATACTTTGTTATCACTCGTTATCAATATTTAATAAATCTAAATAAATAAAACTGTTTGTCCTGACTGAATGACTCACTGACTGAGAATCAACGTGTAGCCCAAACGGTTAAGCCTAGAAAGCTGAAATTTTCACACAATATAACTGAGACTATTGTGTGGTGCAATAAGACGGCGCGACGCGTTTTGGCGAAATTCGACCTGGAAGTGGATGAAATTCGGGGTTAAAGTTTAGGAAATTGCTAGGTACGAAAAACTTTTCTGTTTCTTAAGATATCTCAACCATTACTATACATGTACTTTAAGAAAATTAACGTTTTTTTTATCTAAATCCACAAAAAGTGTGATCAAATTCTATGCACACTCTTTCCTTTTTTTTCATTCATAGACTCATGCATAGATTTCATACAAAAATAACCCCAACATATACGCTTGACCTGTGACACATACTCGTAACATTTATTATTCCATGCCAAAAGGAGGTGAAAAAAAGTAAAAATAAAGTGTTACCTTTAGCTTTTCTGCAAAAATGTGTGTGACAGGTGCAAGGCCCCTGACGCGGAAAAGCTGTGAAATGTGGCACAAAAAGCTGCGTAAGATGTCAACTGCAGTTGACAGTTTGCCATTTTGTTGCAAATTTCATAACGGAATTCGTAACAGAATTTACACATGCTGCTAAAAAAAGGGGGGAAAATCTAGGCAAAATGCAGAGGAAATGAAAGCTTTAAGGTAAAAAACTGAGGCTTTTTCTTTTTTTTAATATTGTATTATACATATTAGCATAATATTAGTATGAATTGAACTTTATCTGTATTTACACTTTTAGTTTAGTGTTGAGATTCAGTTGACTTTTTAATGCTTCATTTTAAATTGTTGTCATTTCCATATATTTCCCAACTTGTTCGTACAAACTTAACATTTGTTGTTTGGCATTTGTTTTCTCGCCTGTTGCTTTTTATACGAATGCGATCAAATTGAAAATTGTTTATTTTTATTGCACATTTTGTGCTTCTTTTGTTTTTTTGCAAAAATATATTTATAGAAACTGGCGAGGGCTGGTGCCAAACAATTGGTGGCCAGTGTTGGCCCACCAGAGTTGCCAGGCACCCAATGGAAACCACAACAAGCCGCAAAAACTTTGCATGCATATTTATGGCTTTTGGCTTTTTTTTTATTTGCTAAAAGCAAACAATAAATTGAGTTTATTTATGCTTCGCCACGCCCACTTTGCCTTAATATTTTTGGCAAATTTTCGTTTACAAACGGAATTTGTTGGCGAAATCTTGAGAGTGGTAATAAACTAATTTGTAGGCAGAGCTTAGGACATAGTCTTAGGGCTACTTTTATGAAAGATAAATAAGATGTCCATATGCCAGCTTTCCACATGTAAACTCCTCAGTTCTCAGCCCGAGGGAAGGAAAATCTACCCTTATCTGCAGCAGTCGCTTAGAAACAACATAATTGTTTATATGTATGGAAGCCACGCTTGGATTGGAATTGGGATTTTTTGCAATCAGGTAGGCTGGCTTTACCCTGAAGACAACAACCCTTGGCCTGGCAAATGCATGTCAAACTGTCCCCTGTGGGTAGCATCATGAGGGTAACACAAAGGCAAAGGCAAAAGCAAAGGCAAAAATTTAATAAACCAAAAGATCAGCTGTTGTAAATTTGGCTTGGGTTTCGTCGTCGTCTGAGGTTCTATTTTATGGCAATTGGGGAGCAATATCTTGCCAAACGTGTCTCGCATCTCTTTTGAGGGTTGCTTTGGGTTCACTTTACTTTTGCCAAAGTAACGTAGCTATCTTAGAGCTTTACCTTTTACTCTGTAATGGTACGAGTTGGGTTACAACGCAGCAAAAAAATCACGTTTTTACACAAATAACCTTAAAACACTCATACATATTTGAAAGTTGGCTTAAAACAGCATCCATTAGCTTAAATTGACATTTACGCCTTAAACTAGATACATACATATATTTATTATAATATTATTAAAAGCTTGCGTATGTAGTTCATCTTCTAATGCACAAACTTGAACTTACAGTATATAAATACCGCGAATAAATCAAGTAATAAATACTCTTAAAATTAAAAATAAATCAACGTTCATAACTCTGCAAAATAAGCATTTAAATCATTATACACATTCTAGTAAAATTTGAAAATTAATGGAGAATTCATATTATATATACATATGACAGCTAACTCGTAATTAGTATTTGCAATATTCTCGCAAATTATGCACATTTTATTTTTATAGAATATAATTAAAATCCATATTCAAAATGCCATTTATAATCAGTCAAATTCCTTCCCTCACTTTAAGCATTCGTTGCTACAGTAAATCATAATTGAAAATTTGTTAAAAATTAAAATTGCGTATTAAATTTATGTCATGTCGTGAAATAAGAATGACAGCAGAAAAGCAAGAATGCCTGACGAGTAAATACTCAGCAAATGATTATGAATTTAACAGAAAACACAAATAGAATGTAAGGATTCACATATTGATGTTAATTATCAAGGCATCGGCTTTGAATAAACAAATAAAATGTAAATTTTCATTTAGATTTAATTAAATACTCGAAATCAGATTGATCCCATACATGTATAGAGTATAAGAATGGAATTGAATGTCGCATGTGTTGCATTTCAATTGATTGCATTAACTGCGGCAACATTACGTTCAATTGAAGCCACATCATTTTACAATTAACGATCCATCGAGGCGTCTTTTGTGTGTGAATTTAAATCATTTATGCCCGCCCTGACTGAATTTCCATAATGTACTCAAATATTTTCATATTTTTACATATAGGAAAATTAAAATATATAGTACAAAATGCAATTGTAATTTTATACGCAATTAATTGCAATGCATTCAATTTTCCAAACGATAGCCGCTTGTGTAATCATTAATTAAGGTAAAGTCTTTTTGGCCCTGTATCCTTTTAATATTTTAAACTGCCCACAAGGGAGCTGTAAATGCCAGTGCATTGCATACTATTAAAGCAACCCTCTCTCGTTCGAAATGGAAACAATTTAATGGCAAATCATTTGAAATTGGACTGTGTATGTGACTGGCCCTCAGTTCAACAGCCAGTCAACAACTTTGACACTATTTGGACACCAAATCAGATGCTCCAGTGCCTGGCTTTCAATCATCAAACACACATCAGTCACTCGTCCACTGAGCACTTGTCAAAATTGGCTAAGCAAAGGCAAAAGCAAAAGAGTCCCCAGTTTCCAGTTCCTGGTCTACAATTCCGAGCAGAGCGACAGCTGCGCAAAAATGATTTACGAGCACAATTTTGACAGTCATTTTTTTTTGGTAACGCAGCTTCTCAACTCAAGTCAACAAAAATAATAAGAAAAAATAACGAAATAAAATCCATTTTAAAGTGAATTTTCATTGGTCAAACAAAGTTGTTCCTTTGCATGCTTTATACTTTTATAGGCTCAATACAGAGTGTAAAAATAGTTGAAGTAAGACATTCATTTTGGTTGGGTTAACTCTGCGGGTATTTGCATTGGTCACTCGCCTGGTCATTCAACGGATTGCCCTTTGCACTTTTTTAAGCAGACTTCTGGCATTCGGCACACACACATACACACGCACACACACAGGTGCCGCATGTTTGTGTGAGGACACAGTCTGGAATGGAATTTATTGACTTTTGAAATGGCTGCACCTTTGCACAGGTTGTTTTATTATTTGACCTGAAAGTCAATGCGACTGCAAATGTCATATTTCGTGAGTAAAGTTTATAAATTTAATGTGTAATTGTAGAAAAATAACGGAATTTAAGGTTGTCTTCCACAACTTGTAAATAAACTCAAAGAAAATTGAATTTAAAAATATAGAATATATAATATAATATGATAGCTGATAGCAAAAGCTGCAAAACTTACTATTTTACAATGTAATACAATAACAGTTTTACCTTCTCATATGCTTTAAAATAATGGTGCGATATTAAAAAACATGAAATGTATGCAGCTATTTAAAATTCTATGCCATTTTAAATGGTGTATTTATGTTTTTTTTTTAATTAATAAACTGACGCCCCAAGAAATGTGCATACATTTTCTGCAATTTGTTTGTTTTCTTTATTATGCCTTAAATAGTGTGCCAAATAATTTACAGCACATTTCCATGGTTCTATATGAAAATATGCACAAAAATTACGCATACGCAATGTGTGCCTTGCCGAAATGCAAATGTATTGAAATTACCAAGAGCATTGAAGCGAAAATAAAAGCAATGATGAAGCCAAGTGAGTTAACCAAACCCGAACCCGAGCCCGTATCCAAACCATATCGAAAGCACGCTGCAATGAACCCCAAAAGGGAGTTGTGTCTGCTACTTCAGTAACAACCAGAAAACGAGAAAACTGAAAACCATTTAACCAAATACTGGTATGCCAGCTGCACGACTATATCTATCTACTCCTCATATCGAGGCTCTTCAATATTCTCGTACGCTTGAATTCTTTTGTATAACTTGCAATATGTTGATCATCCTTCTCATTAGCCGCAAGTGCAAGCAGCATCAAGTTTGCTGTTCATCATCCGCATTCGCATTCGCCCGCATCCATATCCCCAATCTCATTCTCATCATCATCATCATCGTTCTCATCGTTAGTTCTTGGGCTGTGTTAAATGCCAACGCATCGCATGGGCTGCATTTTGGGTCATGCTCCTTGTTAAGTTCCATGCAAATTTCCAAATATTTTTGCATTTCAATTACCAGCATCAGCATCAGGCACGTAATTTGCACCCACAAATGCAGTTGCATCAACTGATGAAGGGACAGGACAGGGGAAGGGGAAAGGCAAGAAAGGGTGTCGTTTGCTTCGTTTTGTGGCTGGGCCAAAATTGATTGCACTTGTTGTCCTGCTTGGAGTTTGCAATGTCTATGCTTGGCTCTTACTTCATTGGTTTGGTTTGGTCCTGGGTTCTGGGCCATCGGCTATGGTTCTCTTCGATCTCTTCGATGCTTTGGCTGTTGATGATGACCCCATTTGCTTGAGTAATGATGCCACTTGCTTTCGGGCGTGTCTGGGTGGAGTGGAGACTCGTCCAGTCTTTGTACTTAAATCGCTTTTCATGGCGTTTAATGCTAGCAAACTCAAATCGATTTTCATTGCTCTTCCCCTCTCTCTGTTTATCAGTCTATTATAATCTGACATCTTTAGCTGATTTGTAGGTTTTTGTAATGAAATGCAAAATTGTGTTGCCATCATGTTGCCTTTTGAATTGCAATTGCAATTGCAATTGTCTTATTCAGCGCATTTCGTAGATAGTTCACAGTTTAACATGCTTAGTCTTTTCTTTGTCTCACTCTCTATTCTTACTGTGCTTCGTTCTGTCTCTTTTGGCAAACGATATTGATTCGTTAGGTTTGGCAATCTGTCGCTTGTTAGTCCAAATTGATTGCAATTGGTTTTAGTTTCCTTTGTTGTCGCATTAAAATTTCCTGTCCTGTAATTCGATGTTGTATGCGGGTTAAGCTCATTAAAATCGTCTCTCTATCCTTTAAATACGAATTAGATAATACTCTCATGAATTTCTCTCATACATTACCTAAAATCATAATCCATATAAGGCTTTATTGTTGAACTGCTCAGTAAATTGCTAAGCAACGGCAGCTTCAAGTCAGCGATACTTTTGTGTCAAGCGCCTTAAGTTATGCAATAAAATACGTCATTGAAAATGGCATGCAAGTAATGTTGCATACTTCAAGGCGCACACATGACATCACATAACAACAAACAACAATGGGGCAAACGGGAATGAAAAATGCCTTCGAGCTAGCAAAAAAAACAGAAAAGGGGACAGGAGCAGGGGGTATACCCTTCATAAAAGAAAAGTGTGCAAATGAAAAGCTCGCATGTCAGCACGAAAAAATTTCCAAATAATTTGCGCAAAAAGTTCGCAGCAGAAGAATTGAAAGGGGATGCCAAAGAAATATGATATGTGACACACACACTGAGAGGCACAGAATGTGTGTGAGTGTGTGTGTGCGTGCGTGTATGTGTAGGTGTTGCCTCAAGCAACGGAAACTTGACTCGGAAGCTGCCTATGCCGCAACTCAATGCATTTTCAATTTCCGTTTGTGGCATTCGCTGTGTAATTGCCAGCACGTGTGAACTCCCACACACACTCACACACACATTCACACACACACTCATACACATGTACTTGCATTTCCTGTTGAGCTTTTTGTGAGTGGCGTCTCCAAAACGGCAATGGCAAGCTGCAAGCAATGGCATCCATTTGGTGACCGTGACACAAATTGACTGCAACCGGAAAAGAGGTTGCAAGAGGAAGCTGAGGAGAGGAAGTGGGGGGAAGTGGGGTAAAGGGGAGGCAGGCAGACAGGACAAGGAAATAACTGGTATATGAGCACGCAATTTATATTCACATGCAATAACAATAATCTTTAATAAACAACGCTTTAAAAGTCAAGACATGTCGAAGGGAAAAAATATTTTAAACTGTTTCACTTTCTTTACACAATTCACATCTTTAGATATGAAGTATAAATAAATCTATTTATTAATAATTATATTTAGTTAAAATACAATCAACTTTAACGGCAAACTTGTTGAATCGTTTCTTAAATTTTTTTCCACATGTTTTTAAACTAAACTAAACCTTCAAATTTCTGTCGAACAACTTAAATAATTCTTAAAACCTGACTCAAATTTCAAGCCATGCATTTTATTTTTAAATTTTGCTTTCATATACCTTAGCAACTTTTGATAACTTTTTTTTCATCAATTTCCTTTTGCTATATTTGAGCAATAATTCTTCTTTTTTTTTAAATAATTTACACTTCATTGAACTTTCTAGTTTATAAGTTGTGCAAAAACAATTTTATAACCATAAAAAAGTGCTGCTTAATATTTTTGCGTTACAAAACTTTGTAAGTTTTTAATTTTGAACGCATTATTTGTAAGAGCTCAAAAGAATGAAAACTCGTCAAAAAGTTAAATTACTTTAAACTTATGCACGGCATAAAAGGGGGAACAAAATAAAACTATAAAACTTTTGGACAAAAGACCAAAATTCAGAGAATGAAATTGAGAAATAAAGCATAAGAGAAGCTGAAAAAAAGAAATTAATCCAAAAGTATATAATAGATTATTTCATATAAATTGAAAGAGAAGAAGAAAATACCTTGCTCAAGAGTTTGAAATAAAAAGATAAAACTTCATTCAATCATTTGCTTAAATGCAATTTAGCAGCATGATTTGTGCAAAATAAAGGAAATCCATAACAAATTGGAGTCTTAGTGTTATATTTGGATTTGTTAGAGAAACAAAGATATTGCAACTCATGTGGCACGAGCATAATTTTCATCCCTCGACTCGTGGCAACATCAGAGGCACATCAAATGAAACCATTAAATCGCAAATGTGAAACGAATTGCGAATTGGCAGCTGAAAGATGAAAAATGCCAGAAATGGGAAAGGGGCAACGATGCAAGAAGTGACTTGGCACAAGCAAAAAAAAAAACAACAACATCAACAATAAAATTATTATTGAAATGCATTAATCAACAATTTTCGAGGTGTGTGTTTATTTCTTTTTCCTTTCTTTTTCCTCTTTCCTGTTGAGGGTAGTTTTTATATTAGAGTGTACAACAAACTGAAACTGTAGCTGACAGAAAAATTAAGCAATTTGCAAGAAATTCGTAAATTGGTTTTGGGTTGCAATGAAAATATTGTTATTGGAATATCTTGAATAAAGCTGACAGTTGTGGGTGGTTGGAAAAACTGAAACTGCACTTAGGGGCTGCTTTTATATTATATATTTCGTAATTGAGAAATATGAAACGTTTTGAATTTATTGCACATCTTTGGATATCAACTGGGAGTTTTGGAAAATTGGTTATTAGATTATCACAGATTGGAATTTCTCCCTCTAAATATCAACTTCTTTTAGCATTATCTGCATTATTTTATGTTATATATCATAATTGAGAAATATGAAACGTTTCTAAATTGTTGCACATTCTCGGATATCGAGTGAGAGTTTTGGGAAATTGTTATTGGACTCTCAGAGATTGCAAGTTCCGCCTCTAAATACCAACTCCTTTTAACACTACCTTCCATTCCCCATGTGCTCAATTTCAATTCCCATTCTAGTTTATAGGTTCTATTGAGCAAGGCCTTTTGTAAATGCGCTACCACATCACATAAATTTTGGCTTAATGTTGTTGGCGTAATTTAAGGCCCACGCGGCAATCACTTAATACCTTTCAACCAACTCAACCGACAGGAAAAGCGAGTGAACTCAACAGTTAATCATGTTGCCGTGTATTCATTTAATACCGACTACAACCAAAAACGGTGTTTAGCTATAAGCCAACAAAAGGTAGCCAAGGATATTTGAGATACAAATGTATCTACAAGTTCTAGCTGAATGCTTCGAGTGTAGGGAAGATATAATACATCTTGGACTAAGATAAAGTTGAGGTCGATGCCTTTACTAAGCTTTTACACACAGACACAAACACACACACACATGCACATACACATACACATCATGCATATCATATGAACTAATTTCGCGACGGGTTTTTCTGTCGGTTCATCTGTCTGTCTGTCTCCTCTGCTCACAAGGCTCGCGGCGATGACAGACGGCGGATTTTCTTTTTTAATTTCCTAAAATAATAAAAAATTAAAATGCCCGGGAAATTCAATTTGAAAAATGAAAATGGCATGCACGTGTCAGAGAAGGCTGGAGGAAGCACCTACTAAATGAATGTGATGCGATGGGAGGAGTGATGGATTCGTTTGGGAATCTTTACGCTTTCCGCTGGCGGAAATTTGAGCACAAACATCCGGCAAAAAGGAAAACTTAAATTAAATTAAATGTTAAATTAATGTTAACATGCAAATGACAGGCTGAAACTAAACCTTTGGACTTAAGATTGTTTCTTGTGCGACTTACAAGTTGCCAAACCAAAAAGAAGACACTAAATATGAGAGTCTTGGGATTTTAAGCATAAAAGAAACATGAAGAGAAAAGAAAAGAAGAGAAAAACTAAATTGTTGCATGCTTACAGGCCCAGATGTCAGACTAAGCACAAGTGAAAGTTGTTCGTGCTTGCAAAACTGTGACACGTTGCAGGTTGCAAGTATGTGAGAGTCTGCAACACGCAATTCAGAGACAGTAAATGGTGAGTGGGTTACTTTGCCACCGATTGCAGCAGCTTCACTTACTTAGGGTGACAAAAACTGACTCAGAATTGTTGGCTAAGAGTAGTCGTAGTCGTTGGTTTTAAGACGGCACAGGGGGAAAAGAAAAGGGCTTTAAGTGTTACGGTCTGGAATGTAAAGAACTTTGCCAGCCGCAACGCAATTTCAAGAGTCATCGAATAAGACAGAGGAAGCCAACACTTAAGCAGTTCACTTGTCAAGTTCTTGGCAAACGCCAATTGAAACCAGGTTAATACAATTGTTTAGTTAAGCAAACTTTAGACTAGATTAAAGGGGATAAATCTTTATAATCTTTAAGTAAGTAATTAAAGTTGTTGCTGTACATTTTACACTCAAACAGGGGTAAAATTTCAATGTATTAATAAAAATTTTAATAATTAGATAATAATTTTATAAAAATCTAAAAACAAATTGAGAATTGAGAATAAAATTTAATCCAGATAGTTTTAAAATTTTTCAGCTTTGTTTGCAGCTCTTCAAACGCTCTGATCTTAATTCCTATAATCAGATTTCACTCACTCTTTCGTGAATGCCAATTCCAATTGTCTGTGCATTGCATAGCTAAACGCGTTTCACTCGCCCAAGGCTCATTTGGCCTTCCAATTTTCCGTTTTTATGAACGTGTGAAAAACGTGCGCTATTTAATTCACAATCCCCGCTCAGAAAAGAAAATGAAAGACACAAAAAACACCGCTGTGGATCGCTGAAATGTATGTATACAACGAAAATGCAATGCTCCCCAGTTTAGCTATTGTGTGATACACACACACACATACACACACACACATATTCACGCAGTTGGTTGCACAAATTTGAGCGTTGCATATTTTGTGGCGCTTGAAATTTTTATGGCAATTTGCCAGACGAGCGATGCTCGAGCAGCGGGAAAAAGTGTTGCAAAAGTGTCTTGCAACGGAATTGTTGCGCTCAAATGCGGTCACAAACGCACTAAAGAAGACAGAAAACCGCTAAGACAGAGAAAGGAAAAGAAAGAGAGTGAGAGATAGAGAAAGGCAGGGGCTGCATTCGCTTACCTGTTTCTAGTCTTAACGCGCTTGATACCGATTTTATATTGTGGCTTTCGCCTTGGCAACACTTATTTCACACATGTTAAGTCGCATTCTCACTTTATTGCTCAATCTCTTTCTTTCTGTTTCTCTTTGTTTTTCGCCCACTCTCGATTTCTTGCTGTATTCTAAAAGTACTGATGAAAAGCAATTTCCCCTGTTGCCCGTTTTGTTGTTCAACAAATAGTTTTGCTTTTTTTTTTTTAGTTTTGTTTTGTTTTTCACTCTTCAGCTTTCTTTGTGTTCATAAAAGTGCCCCAAAATGTTGCATAGATGTTGCGGCTTCTTCATCCACTACATTTTGGTCAAACGTTGAATGTATCAAAAAACATTTCATGTGCTTTTTACGGCCCTTTTCACTCAGCTCTTTGGCACAGGGCATAATTTGATGGCAAATTGTTGTACAGAGAGGACGAGGTCTAGGAGGAGGAGTGTGTGGTGCATGCAAAATGTTGCACATACTTTGTTGTATATAAGTATGAAGTATGCAACAAGAGCTGCCCAGCAGCATAAGCAGACTTTCCATTTGGCTACTCTTAATCGCTTAAAAACTTGACTCGAAATAATGTTGCAAACTTTATGGTTTGCGAAGGAACATTTAATCTTTGTCTTTCTCTTTCTCTTTCTCTATCTCCATCCCTGTCTCTGTCTCTATCTCTCTTCGTGTGTGTGCATGGCAAAAATGAGCTTAGTGCTATGTAGCATGTTATCAAATCTTTTAATTCACACAAATTTTGAGTAGACTTAAGCCGGATTGGCTGCTCGGCTATTGCCATAAAAGCAAGTTGAGCAAATGAATGCCATTATGCCATTAGATTTTAGTCTACATTAAGTTTACACGTGGTCCAGTTTTGTGGTTTCTGCAATTGTGGTTTAGCAATGGCATAATAAGTAAGGAAAACTGAATTACTCTCTGCAGACCATTAGTTTTTGCCAGAAATTTTCAGGTTGTTTCTTTTTTTCATATTCATATTCGATCACATGTAAAAATTTGCTACATAATTCATAGCTGACTGTGTTTCAACTTAAGCTGTACATTTATTACATTACATTAGCTTAAATTTAACTTTAAGAGCTCTTTAAGCTTAACACTCCCCACGTTCCCCAGCTGTGTTTGCATGTAAAGTAAGTGGATTGCACTGAGCGATTCAATTGTATCTCGTATCTTGCTTCTGCTATCTGCATCCATCCACCTGCAGTTTCGAATGCCCACAAGGACTTTCAGACAATTTCAACTAACTCAACAACTCTCGTCACAGTTTTGGGTTCAGTTACCGCCTCGGGGGAGCACCACTGAGTGGGTCAGCCTGCTGCAGGGCTTATTTCATTTAGTTAACAACGTGCAGCGGCATTTCGGTTAACCAAAAGTTACGTGCTCTCACATTTTTGGTTTTTCTTTTTTTGCTTTATATTTTCAATTTTATTCCCGGCACACGCAATGTAAAAGGGTATAATGAAATCGTTGTAAAGTTTGTAAGAGAGATAAGGAGGTGGAAACTATGAAGAATATATGTATATTCTTGAACGGCATTAACAGACGAGTCGATCTAAGTATCCGACTGTTTAAACAATTAGATTTTAGACACTATAAAAGTTAAAGCTACCAAATTTAAATTTAAATTTTAATATTAATTAATCGATAAAATTTAATTTGCTTTATAAGTTAATCGTTAATTTTTGAAAAATAAAAATGACTGGAATTTTATTTAGGTATTCTAATTGTATTCAAATTGTTTTTTCCTTACACATAGTTTAAACTTGTTTTTTGCCACGGTAATCGGGAAAAACTACACCACAACTACAAATTCTAAATAAAATAAATAAATAAATAAAATAGTAAAAAAATGTAAAAAGAAAGTTAAGATCGGTAGTGAACATTCTCTTTTATTATTAATTAATAATTCCACTAGTTCTTTGAATATCGTATCTTTATTAAATGGAAGTGCAGCTTTAAGTTTTTAAGCCACGCGAGTCCCCAAAAGTATGCAATAAATTGTATATCGTTAGAGTAAAATATTCATAAATATAATTAATTAATAAAAAAAAAATGAGTATTTCATAGTCGGAGAGTCGATTAAAGCGTTTTTACATCATGTTGATTTTTTTTGTTGTATTTTGTTGTTGCTTTTGGCCATGAAACAATTTTGAGAGGCGCCTCGGCGGTTCGCAGGCGCCGCAAAGCATGCAACACACACATTATTTGCTTTGTATTAGCGCATGTCCTTGCGGCTCCTGAGCTGAGCGTCCCCGCCATGTCATATAAATTAGCGGCAATGAAGAAATTGCAAAATTTATGAGTCTCTCAGGAACAGGCGAGAGACACAGGGCGAGAGAGAGAAGGTGAGAGAGAGAGAGAGCAGGCAACTTTTGGTGGTGCAGAGATAAAACTGCGTGAGTTTGGTCCTTTTTTTAGTTGAATGTCGGTTTTTTTTTTGTTAAATGTCTGGCGGGCATTCCGCAAAAACTGAACTTTCTGTACATATATACATATATTTATCTATATATAGGTATAAAAATGTGTGGAAAGGACGAGGCCAATGTGTACGATTTTTTGGCCTGTGGCTTGGCTCGTTATGGCCTGTTAAGCTTCACTGAATTGAGTTGTGTGTGCGAAAACGTGTTTACTTGTATATGTTCCAGTTGTTCCTCTGAAAATATCTCTCTTAGAGTTTGCGTTTGGTCTTAATTGAAAGTCACTTTGAACAGCTGTCACTTTTTTCTGGCCACTTGAACAGTAATCATAGATTAAGCATTTAATACTTATAAATCTATCTATTGAATATTAATAGTGTATACAAGTTGCTTTTATACACTTTTATTCACAATTTAATAACATAAGTGATTCATGTATCTACAAAGAGCTTGCATAAATATTATATTGAGGTTGCCTAGGGAATTTACACTTGCCTCGAAAGTTCTTGTGCTACTTTGCCTAATGGCATTAATTTTCCTGTACTTAGTTGGGTCCTTAACATCCCATGCAAGTCAATTAAGCGACTTACGAGACTATACCTAGTTACCTGAACTGAACTGTCCAGGACGGAACGTTAATGTCCCATTCTCTCGCATCTACATATATTAATTTCCATTAGCGTGGCCTACACTCGGCTCTGCTCTGCCGGCGAAAAAGGTTTACGATGCTTACGTTTTATGCGCCCAAATAGAATGAAAGCGCTTCCTTCACACTCCCAAAATCTTGTTACCAAAGTTGAACGGGACAAGTGGCCGAGTGGCAAATCTAATTAAGCAGCCATGGAATTCTTTGGCATTAACGGCCAGGACCATAAAATGGCGCCCAACGTATGCCAAGAAATGACAGTGACACGAGGCCCGGGCTCAATTGGCTTTTTCTTCATTAGGCTTGGCAAAAGCGTTAGCCAAGTTTTTATGATCGACAATATGCACTTAAATGGTTCTAAATTTATGCCAACAAAGTTGCAAGCGGGCATATTAAGTATACCACATGTTGTGCTCAGCTCTCAACAATGCAATAAAATTCACAACGCTCAGCATTTCTTTCCACTTTCCACTGGCTTTGTGTATTTGTATTGTGTGTGGCTTTGTTAGAAATTCGCTAAATGCAAAGCGGAAGCAGCACAAATTTTAATTGGATTTCCGCTTTTCCCTTATTTTTTCCGAGAACCATTTTCAAAATATTCTCATCTCATTATGAGTTATGAGCTGCACTGCATGTCTTTTATTTTTTGTTTGGCTAAATGTTTCATTCTTTTGGGACAACAAAAAAGTTAAAATTGGTTTGGGTTCACCACGGTTTTAATACCCCATAATTTTGTAAGCTGTGGGATGCATTCGTTCTTCACTCTACTGATAAACACGCTGGGGATGAAAGTAATTTAAGTATTATAAATGAAATATATGTACAGGGTACTTTCCAGTTGTTACTCTCCTTCAATACTGTCTTAATTGTTTTTTTTCTTCTTTTTTTTGGTTTGTTTATAAAATGTGTAATTTGTAAGATTAGATTTTATGTTGCTCGCTCTGGTTTTGCTTTGAACTCTTCCGGTTCGCTCATAATAAAAATGAAAATGTTAATGAAAATTTGTGCGTTGCATATTTAATAATGAAATTTTTTGAAATTAGCTAGAAACCTGAGAGTTAGTCAGTAATTAGCTTAGTCAACAGCTCATAAATACTTTTACGTATGTAGCAAATTTTTGACACTCTCTTAATGCCATTAGATAAAGCCATTAAAACTGGCCATCAAGCTGTCTGTCACATGGGAAGTAATTTGATTAGCCCAAAAATCGACTCCCCATAGGTTTTTGGCAACAATTTTAGGCCAAAACTATGAAGCCAAGCCAGAACAAAAAGAACGCAACATAATTCAATTTATTTGGAGCAAATTGACTGTCAGGGAGACGGCAACTGAAATTTGAGTCCCCAAGTGGACCCACAAAAAAAAGGCCAAGCAAATGAGAATGAATGTGGAGTTGTGTTTGTGTGTGTGACAAGTGTGTGTGTGCCATATGCAAATTGAGAAATCGCTTATGGAAGTACTTTTTTGTGTGTGGGATGCCGAGAAACTGGCTTTTGAATAATTCCTGCGACATGTGCGAATTGGGTGAACATAAAGTCTGTAAATCATAAGAATATTTACAAATTTATGGAACTGAAACATTGCGCATTTGGCAACTGGAACTTGGCATTATAAATTAAGCTGACAAATGATTTCTAGCAGTTACAATTTAACATTGAATAGTTAAAGCTAAGAGGGAAAAGACCACAATCTAAAAGAGAGAGAGAGTGCAAATGGACACAAATCAGTTAACCTCCCCAAAGCGAGCAAACGCTTAAAAGTAGGCTTGGAAAAAAGCTACAGCAAATCCAAAATGGTTGCGTTTCTGTCTGTGTGTTGAATTATTTATGCGCGCACGACAACAACAACAACAACAATAATAAAAGGAAGAAACAATAGAGGCACAACAACAATGATAGCAGTTACAATATGGCCAAAGGGGAGGCATAGGTTAAACATGGAAGCGTGCAAAAGGGACAAATAAACGCAGACAGCTGGCAAATAATTGCGGAATATGCTCTACTATGAGATACTCAGTTACTTACAGTTACCATACCATAGATATTTTTATCAATATTTCAAATATTTTTATGTAGTGTTTCCCATTCGATATTGACCATGTATGTAAATGTACCATTTCCATTTAAAAAGTAAAAAAAAAATGAGTATAAAGGTTATAAAATGGGTTGGTTAGCCGCATTCGGCTATTTTTCAACACATGAAATAAATTTTCAGAAATCGAAGAATTTTTCACGCGTTTTCTGTTGTTAAGTGCAATTTTACGACTTAAAATAGAAAAAAACTAATCCCAATGCCTAAAATATTCTCCAAAATATCGTATTTTAAATATGCATTAAAAATAAAGGCATTTTTTTTTTTTTAGAAATGCTTGCTATATAGAGAAACGCTTTATTTTGATCTTTCAAATTTGAAAAACTTGAAATTTATTGGACTAACAGATATCCAGTAATAAAAATTATTATGCGTTGCATCGTTATATGATCCGATACGACTGACTCGCTGACTGAGAATCAACGTGTAGGCCAAACGGTTAAAGCTAGAAAGCTGAAATTTTCACACAATATATCTGAGAAATTTTTATCAAGTGCAAGTGTTCGAATTCGGGGTCAAAATTTAGGGAATTGCTTAGTATGGAAACGTTTTTTGTTTCTTAAGATATCTCAACCAAACTCACCGATTTCATAAAGTGCCATAGATATTACAGGGTATGTACAAAGACTGAGAGACACAAACACATACACACAGTCGTTACACCCACTAACACACATACACACACACTCGCACATACGCATACATCCGTAATGGCCTCATGGCGCGACTTTAACAAAAGCCAGTTTAGTTTTTGACTTTTGCCTGCCGCATTTTGTTGTTCGTCTTCTTTCATTTCTATCTTTTTTTTTTGTTTCTGCCCTTTTGGAATTTCCTTAGTGTTGTTACCCCTTTTTTCGCCCTGTGGTTGAGCAACGCCAAAGGGGGCGTGTCACCGACAACGCCACGCTGTCTGCCTCGAACTTTGCGTTTGTTTCTCATTTTCTTACTTTTTTTCCCTTTTGGTTCCAGCTTGGCATTTGGGCGGCTTATAAATTATGAACAAAATGCCGGGTTGGGCTTTGGGAATGCTTTTTCCCCTCTCCCTTGCACAACATAATTGCTTGTCTGAGTATGCCTGTGTGCGTGTGTGTGTTTGGTTGTAAATGTTAAATGTAATAAGTGAGTGTATGTGAGTGTGTTTAGTGTACTGTTCTTGTTTGGGGCCAAGTGCTTGTGGCATCTTTTGAGTGGCAAATACTTAATGTAAAAGAACTTGAAGACTTCTTCTGAATTGCCAGTCGCCTCCAGTTACTCGGGTTACCAAAAAAAGAAAGCATTCAGTTGAGCGACAACTCACCTGCAATGAAATGGAAAAGAGAAAAAAGCGAATTCACATTAATATCACTTACAGATTGGCAAACTTGCTTAGATAATAAATTTACTCAGTTCTCGATGGCGACAACTGTTTGCCTTATGCTCGAAAGGACCGAGAGACTGAGAGACGACACTGTCCAGCACAATCAGTGTCAATTGCAGTGCCAGTTAAAGAAGAGAAAGACAAATAAGTGGCAATGGACAGTTTGATTTTAATATGGCAAATGCATTTCTCACTCGTTGCACTGCAAAATAATTCAATTTAGCTAATCTTAAAGACAAGTTAAGTTTGTAGAGAGAGATATTAAAATGGAATTGAATATTAAAATATAATTTTGAATTTAATTTAAGGCTGTCATGTGTCCTTATTATAGATTAAATATTCACTTGCATACTGATTGCATTTAAACTAATGTAAATGATGTTTACATTTATTGAGGTGACAAATGTCACTCGTTGCACTGAAAATAATTTCATTCAGCTTATCTTAAAGTTAAGTTTGTAGAGCGAAATATAAAAAGGGAATTTGAAGAAAGAACTATTAAAATATAACTTTGACTTTAATTTAAGATGGTTCTATATCCTAACTATAAATTAAATATTCACTAAACTAATGTTATTTATATACACATTTATTTAAGTGACAAATGTCAGTTGTTGCACTGAAAATAATTGTATTCAACTAAATTTAAGTTTGATTTAAGTTTGATAAATTAAATTATACACTGGAATTATAAAATATTTAAAAAATTGTTGTGTATTAAGTAGCGTAAGTTGCTTACAATTATAAAAATACATTATGTATATATTTACTTGCATTTTCTGTCAGTGTAAGTCCAGTTAGTGGTCAGTGTATTCGAAATCCTATCAGTGTGCTTCGATGTTTATCGTTAAATTCAATTTGCAATCTATAAGATTTCATGCAACAAGGCAATGCTTGTTATCACACACACACACACGAACACACACGCACACCAACACACATACAAGCACGCACTCTTTAGAGTACCCCAAAGGCCCGTATAGATATGCTATAAATTGTGCCTTTCAATGGACAAACGGCAGCTGGGCGCATTCCATCTGAATGCAGCACAATGCGACAATAATATACGTACAAGCTGAGTTTTGGTTGGAAATGGGAAATGAATGGAGAATGCATTTTAAAGCAAGCATTGTCCATTGAATTGGATTCTATAAACGTTCGGTCAGATGCCAACGACATCTTCCAAAAGGTAAGTTAAAACTCAACTTATCGAAACAAAAAAATTAAAAAAAAAATTTAAGAGATTATTATGTTATCTTTGTTCTATTTCCATGCCGAGGGCAGAAATTGTTTTCGTTTGCCATTACAGCATAATCAGTAAATGATTTGTCATGTTAGCAGCTCCTTTAGCGATAGTTGAGATTCTAATACACAAAAGAGACAGCATAAAAATGGAATTTCTCTAGTGATGTCCAAAGCATGGGAAAGCCAATACCAATTTTGAATGCATTCTGTTCTTTCTTGTATTGTCTGGGGACAAACCAAACCAAATGCCAATTTGAATACTCATGCGAGACCTTGTCGAATATTCCTTCCATTATGTTACTCGTTTCCGTCATCCGTTTTTTCGTTTCAACCTTTTCTTTTCTCTGTATTTCCCAATGTCTTTTTTTTTCTCTGGCAGCTTTATTTGCATGAAGAGTTCAATAACTTCAGTTGTTATGACTGACTTGTCTGCTTACTGAGTTAGTCTTTAATATTTGTATTTAGAGGTATACCAAAAGATTCAAAATTTAAGATATTTTGTCAAAAAATTCTTATTTATTTAAGTAGACCTTATTAAAGAATAAACCAATTAAAATAAATACAAATTTCATTAGATTTTCATTATTTAAGATATGACGTCCAAATATTCTTATAAATATTTAAGTAGACTTTATAAAAGCCAAAAACCAATTAAAGAAATAAAAATTTCAACTGAATTACCAATTTGATCTGTACCGCAAATTTTATCGTAGTTTCACATTTGAAAAACTGTAGATTTTAAAAGTATCTACTGCATTTATACGTAGGCTGCTATATATATTTCTGGCCTAGGCAACAATAAGTGTTGCCAGGTGCAATCTGATATTTCCATTGGAAAGGTTGACATTTTTTAGCATAACATCACTCAGAACGTGTTGTCATTTAATCGTGAATTGTTAAACTTACAGAGCTTTGAACAATTCAATTCCGTTAAAAAAATGGAATTGACACGTGAGCATTTTCGTGCGATCATTTTTCACAACTTTCGACGTGGATTATCCAGACAAGAGTGCATCGATGAACTTAAGTCTTTGTATGGCGATCAAGCACCATCCTATAGCACCGTGAAAAACTGGTATAACGAATTTAATCGTGGTCGTAGTTCGCTCAACGACGAATTCCGTGAAGGTCGTCCAAAAACGTCCGTTGTGCCAGAGAACATTGATGCCGTGCGTGAACTAATAATGCAAGATCGTCATGTGACATACCGGGAGATAGAGGCATCCTTGGGCATTTCTCCCACCAGCATACATTCGATATTACATAAACACCTGACCGTAAAAAAGGTTTGTTGTCGTTGGATCCCGCACAATTTGACAATCGCTCAAAAAAAGGCTCGTGTCGATTGGTGCAAAGAAATGTTGAAAAAATACGATCGCGGTGCTTCAAAAGATGTTCATAAGATCGTCACAGGTGACGAATCTTGGATCTATGCGTATGAGCCCGAAACAAAACAACAATCGACCGTGTGGGTCTTCGAAGACGAGCCAAATCCAACGAAAGTTGTTCGTGGAAGAAGCACTTCGAAGCAAATGGTCGCCTGTTTCTTCGGCAAAACTGGTCATGTGGCGACTGTTCCGCTTGAGCAACGAAGGACGGTCAATTCTGAGTGGTACACCACAATTTGTTTGCCTGAAGTCTTCGGAGAAATTCGAAAAACAAACAAGAGAAGACGAATCATTCTTCACCATGACAACGCGAGCTCTCACACATCCGCTCAAACCAGCGCCTTTTTGACCGGCCAAAACGTCGAATTGATGGGTCATCCGCCGTACAGCCCTGACTTGGCACCCAATGACTTCTTTTTATTCCCGCACATCAAGAAAAAAATGCGTGGTCAACGATTTTCGTGCCCAGAAGATGCTGTTGAAGCGTTCAAAAACCATGTTTTGGAGGTGTCTCAATCGGAGTGGAAAAAGTGCTTCGACAATTGGTTTGAGCGCATGCAAAAGTGTATAAATCAGGCTGGAGAATACTTTGAAAAACAATAAAACAATTTTTGATGATAAATATTCGCATTTTCATTATTAGGCCAGAAATATATATAGCAGCCCTCGTATACATATAATTGCGAATTTCACAATTTTTCACTTCTAAAAATCAAACCATAATTGACTTTGTTAGATACGTAATTATTTAAAGAGGAAATTCAATTTTTTCTTAACGAATGTTACAAAGTAGTTTAAATGGATGTTTATAATCTGTGTGGATGTGTGTGTGTGTGTGTGTGTGTGTGTGTGTTAGTTGGCACATACATGCTCGCAATTCTAATGCTGTTAGGTTGCATCAAGCTGGGTGCAGTGCATTGTGTTGCGTGCTTATACGCTTTTACTACTTAGTTAAACAATTTGGTTAAAAGTTGAAAAACACACACACACACACACACACTTAGAAGAACAAATAGCACAGTTGCCGTCTGTTGCTTCCGCAATGTTGCCACGCAGTTGAAACGTGCGTGCAACACAAGCAACAATCAACTGCTTGAGAGAATCATGATTCCCACAAGGATGTTAAGGACACGTACGTAAAATGCGTTATACCTCTGAAAAGGGGGTTGGGGGCTGCTGCAGTTGCTTAAGTTGTTGTTGTTGTTGTTGTGGCAACGTAATTGCGTCAAAAAGCCAGTTAATAAGGCTGTGGTAAAAACAAACGTGGCGCGTGGCAAAAATTAAATTTGCGCAAAGTGATCAAAAATAATTTGTACTACTATTTGACAAACGTTTCTCTTGGTTGCCGAAGGGAGTAAATTCTACCTGTCTGCACACACACACACACACACGCACAAACATACATAAATTAAATAAAACATTTGAGCGAGTTGCCGTCTAACACTAATTAGCTACGCCTCAAACGCTTTATTCCCATATACATATATCAACAATGGTTAGGCGTGTCTGCTTACTGGTTGCTAATTAAGCGTGAATTTATTCATACACATGTTGCGCATACGCCTCGTTTGCCGTAAACTAGCGACATTTGAGAAGCATTCAAACGCATTAATACAACTACATTCATATTATATACATTCACACACCCACGTACACATTTATAGTACATACACATATATTATTCATGTTGCCCAATTATGGAGCCTACAAATGCAATGGAGTTTTAATGCAAAAGCTCATTTCCAGTAAGTTGCTAAGTAGTGAGAACAGCAGGATGCGGTACAGGGTATATCATAAAAAAAAAAATAAGTTCAAACAGTGTATTTGTAAAAAATGTATGTAAATTAATTTATAATTTCTAAAAACATAGATATTTTAAAAATTGATGTTTTCTAACCAGGGATGAAACCCGTAACCATAACCGTAACCATAACCATAACCATAACCGTAACCGTAACCGTTAGCCGGTATTAACCGATTGAAATTGGTAACCGTAACTTAAGCAGTAACCGTAACGGAAACAAAACTTTTGTATTATACCGAAATAGAAAAAACGAAATTATTCAAACCGAAATAACCGTATAGTAACCGATTTAGTTTCGGCTAGGTTAGGCATAGAATTAAATTATATAGTTGTTAAGGTATAATCATTGGTTTTTAAAATTGAATTTATTTATTATTTGGGCCCTAATTTAATTTTAATATTTATCTTAGTAAAAAGATCTTAATTTCTAAAATTTTTGAACATTTGGTTTTAAATTTACATGAACCGAAAGCATACCAGTATGCTTTACGTAACCGATATATAAAAATTTTGCATAACCGATAACCGAAAACATAATTTGCAAACATAACCGAAACCGTAACTGACACCGATTTTCGAATCGGTTTGATACCTTGGTTCTAACTTTGATTACAGGATATTTCATAGTCGGATCTACTTATTGCAACTTCTTTCTAATTTGTAGCTGGGCAGTTAAGCAGCTGTTTTTTTGGCCATTAAATTTAATTTATGTGCTCAAACACTGTGCCTAAAAGACAGCATAAAGAGCAACAAATTGGGGAAAATGAGAGAGAGAGAGAGTGTGAAAGAGAAAGACAGAAAGATATGCTAATGTGCACATAATTGCATGCGATATGCAACTGAGCACAAAATGTCACATAATTTGTGATCACATAAAAAAACATCTTTAGCTGCTTAAAATAAACACAATCCAATTGTTTATGATGTAAATACATTTGTTCTCTCCATTTTTCTTTGCACATATTTTGAAGCTTATGTAAGCATCAGTTACTTTCGCATTTTATAAGCCATAATAACGTAATGCGAGTTTATTTATGTGGCAATGTAAACATTTCAACAAATAAATAAACACACAAATTGCTCCTCGGGTTGCTCTTAAGCTCCTTTGAAAGACGAGAAGGAGTGAAATATAATAAATGAAAATTTCAAAATATATAATTGAAATGATGAGGCATTAGATTATAGATGCAAGAGTACAGAAAGCTGATACATTACTTGTTTGACCTTTTATTATTATATTAATGGAGAGTTTAAATTACCAACAAACTATAAAATTCACTTGACAATCGATGTGTTAAAGCAAGTTAAAGTTATTTAAATCACGTTAATAAGCAGTTTTGCCATTTATGAAATTTTATCTAATATTTTCGCAGCCATAAAGATACAACTTAAAGCCTAAACTCCTTAGGCCAACTGTATAGGAGCAGAGAGCTCATAGTTCTTGCCACAAGCTTATCCGGCATAAGATGTGGTCAACAGCTGTTGCCAGGAACCTAGCGACTTGTAAAACAATATAATTAATAATTCAAAAGTGCAAAAGTTCAATAAATGTTGAAACGGGCCATACCATAATCCTTATAAGAGAGGTAGAGACTGAGACAGAAAGAGAGAGTGAGGGAGTAAGAGAGGAAAGGCACTAAGTGTACTTGTAAAATTTCGGGTAATAAAATCAACTTAATTATAACAATGGCAATAAGCACAACAAGCTCAAGAAAAGAAGGCAAAGGAGTGTTCGATGAGGTAAATACCCTGTAATTTGTTTGACTCGAATGTTGCAATTTCGCAGAGCTCTTTTACTAATAAACTCCAAATGTTTTCGACTTTATAAATACTCTGTAGCTTTATATGTTTATTAATTCTTCACACTCTACATTCACTTGCAGTTGAGTATACCTTTTATAACCTTCCTCACAAAAGTTGTAGGGTATAACAATCAAGTGTAAGCTTGAAAAACTGAAACTTTTGTTTTGCAGCTTTTGTTTTCCTAATGAGCTGAGGCAGCAACCAGACAACAACAGCAACATCAGTAACAACAACCGTAATAATAACAACAATAACAAGATTTTCATAAACTTGCCAAAATGAATTTTAGTTGAAGACGCACACACAAGACGTTGCGACATGATGGTGTCTTTTGGTGTGTGATCAGGAGGGTGTGTGTTTCTGGAGGAGAAATATAAATTGTTGCGCATATGTTGCATAACGGAACGAAACGCCCGTTAACGTTGTTGAGGCAACGCCAGCCAAAGTTAACTGGGTAAGCAGGAGCTGCCACAGCTGCCGCAGCTACCAAAGTTGCCACACAGTTGCAACAATGGCAAAACAAACGATGCCAACGATGTCGACGCGTCGGATAACGGAAACGGAAGTTGCTTACAAGCGTTTCTACTAAAATCTAACAGACAGACAGACAGAGAGTCAGAGAGAGAGAGACAGGATGCAGACGGACAAGGACGAACATCGCGTTCTCTACCTAATGGCATAAGCTTTAAAATCTCCTTCATTCTTTATGGTGCTTTAAATTGTTGAAAGTTGCTAAAGATTTCCTCCCTCTCTCATTCTTTGTAGAATACTTTGATTAAAGCAAATAAATGGTTTTTCCTTTTCAGCTCAAGCATAAAATGTATAAATCTAGTTTAGTAGAGAGAGAGGGAAAAATATTTAAAATATCATAAGAATAAAAATGTTCCTCTTATACAATTTATAAAATCAAAAACCAAGTCAATTATCTTTCCAAAAATAAATAAACTCGAGTAAATCAAATTGTAAATTGCTAAAGTGAAGCAAGTGCACATTTATAAAATTTGTATTTTTCCGAGTTTTAAAGTTTGAAAGGTTGAATTCATTTTACTATCTGCAAATTTTAAAAGCTCTTAAATGCATGAAAATAAATATTTATACACTATTAAATAAATAGTATTTATTATTAAGAGTATCAACGGAGTGTCATCGTAGCCGGCAGCTGATAAAAAAATGTGATTTTCATATTTCTTGTTTATATTTAAAGCAGAAAATCGTTTGTGTGTGTGTGTGCGTGTGTTTTGTGTGTGTCTGCATTTAATTAAGTTTCATCGGATTTTACTGTCGCATTCTCACTTGCTCTCTCTCTTTCTCTCTGTCTCTCTATATGCGATTATCTCTGTCTTGTTCCCGGGTTCATATGCGAGATTACGTTGATAGCTTTCATTAAAATTTTTTTATGCGTTATGGCCAAGTGTTTTTTGTTTTTAATACCCGTTAAATATTTATGGTATTTTCAATTGAGCGTCTGCAAATTGTTATACTCTTACAGAGGGTATTGTTATACACTGAATGATGCGAAAAGTGTTTTAATTATGTGAAACGTTTCCGAGTTAACAAATTGTATATATGTATATGGGCATTTCTCCAGAAATGTCAACCGAGCCTAAAAACGAAAAATTGCTCAAAAACTCACATCTTGTGAAATTATGTTTCAGAAATGTATTCAAGTTATTTATTTAAGCAATATACGCTAAAAGAAATTCAATAGGATGAACATATAATCTATATGTTGGAATAAAATCACTTTTTCCATATTTATGTCAATTTTCTTAAAAATTGATTTCCAAAATGGACCGTTTGTATTCTATCGATTACACCAAGTAAGATAGTAAGATTGTAACATAAACCATTTTAATACATAGAAATATATTGAAAGTTTAATTTAAAACAAGTTTTTCGAGCTGTTTCGATATATAATTTAAAAAAAGAGAGACAGAAACAACAGAAATATTTTGTGGAAAAAAATGTCACGTGCGACATGTCGCATGCGACAGTGACTCAAATTACATTTAAAAAAAAACTTCTTGATATTTTAAAACCAAACAAAAAGAATTTTTTAGATAAATGAATACATTACATTTCAAAATAAATGGCATCAAAATATTCGTTCACGTTTTGCCGAAATCAGTGCTAGAACTGGTCGCCGAAAAAACGACTTCTATCTGAGTCGCGTGCGAATGCCTTGGTTTTTTTAAATTATCTTGAAAACGAACAATTTCCCAAAATCCACTTTAGCACCAATTATAGTGCTAATCAATACCTATAAGTTTCTCCTTTTGTCACAACAAAATAATGTTTTGGCATATGTTTTATTTCACTTCGAATGCGTACGAATGTCGCATTCGACATGGGAGAATTACCCATATGTCTATCTGTTCCTTTGCTCAAAAATCAAAATACTCTTTATTCCAGAGCGAATTAGTAAATCTTGTAAGAGTAGCTTTAATTGATTGAAAAAGTTTCTTACATAAATTTAAAAATACGTTAAAATGCCTAAAATATCTGTAAGAGCATTCTGAATTCGGTTAGACTTTCAGTTAACTATTTTTGTTTTATTACATTTTATTATAACATTTTGCGTGAAATATTTGGCATGATAAGCTTTTTTAAAGCTTATGTTGTGTCTGTTTCTTTGTCTCTTGTCTTATTGTGTGTGTGTATAGTGGCTTATGCATAAAAAATTTTAAAATATGCATAAAATGTTTTTGCAAAGCACATAAATTCAATATGATATTTACCAAATACAATCGCTTTGCAAAATAATGACTTTTATGAGTTCGTCTAATATAAAATAAAAAAAAAGGAAATATATAATATAAAATTCAATTTATTATCCGGTTGATTGTTTGAGGAAGTGATAAAATGTAAAATTATTTTTCGAAACATCGCATAATTTTGCAAATCCAATTTGAGAGTTATTAATAAGCCTATTTAAAAGTATTGAAATTAAAAATAAAAACAGAATATCTAGTTTCCAAGATAAAAGCTATGAAACTCATTAAAGTATCTGAGGAAACTGAAACCAGAGTTCCACAGTCGCACATACTAGGGTCTAAATCAGCGGTGTCCAAATTGCCAAAAGCCTATACAATGGGAAAGGAGCTCATAATTCTGCCGGCGACGCAGCCGACACACGTACAGAACGAGAAAGAATGCGTGTGTTCTATAAATAGCACATTCTGCGGCTTGTGCTCTCACGATGCGTGTGATCGGCTTTTTATTCTCTCACGAAGCATCTGATCGGCTGATCCTTTTTGATGTCATTCGCTGATCTGCATTCAATCAGGAGAGACCGTACAGCGATATACTTTTATCATACACTGCAACTAATGCTTTGCTCTCTTTACGTCGCCAACTGTAACGATGCGACAGCTCGAATATCCTTTCATTTAATTTTTTCAGTGTAAAACAGTAAAACGTTTCGTTAACTTCGTGTTTCGCTGCTACGCACACAAGCGCAATGTTTGATTGTGTGAAATTGGACACCACTGATCTAAATGTTTTCAAAATTTAGTGAATCTTACGAAATTTAAAAATATAGTAGCTAGATCCAAAAGTAGATACAAATAAATTTGGTTCCCAAAGTGTGCTTTGCGCTTTATTATAAGTTGTAACATTAAATAAAATATTTGTCAGTTGCTTGCTTGTGTCAATTAATTCTAATTCTTAATGCGATTAAATATATATAGAATAATTCATTATGCGAACTATCCAAAAGATATATAAATATTGTAGTTTGAATATAAAGATATTGTTTGAATAAATTGAATATAATATTAGCTCAAAGTTTGAGCTTCATTTCCTCTAACATGCGATAGACCTTGATGAATTTCTTCTCGACGAGCTCCGTGAAGGCTTTGATCTCGTTGCGCACTATGGAGAGCTCAAGAGCAGAGTCGGAGCTTCCTGTGTCTCCGCCATCGCACTTCTTCGATGGTTTATTGCTCTCATACCAACAGGCAATGCCGTCGACATAATCATCAACCAGCTCCGGGGCAGTTATATCCTCCATAAAGGAAATGTCGCGACGCTTCACAAACGAACTCATCAGCAACTGGAGAAAGTCGCAGTTCCAATTGTTTTGCTGAAAGTAGAAATACTGCAATGCCTTGAGGCTATCGAACATTGTGATCTTCAGTGAGTAAATGCCATTTGATGATATGTCCAGCATTTGGAGTTGTGCTTGCTTCTTGAAGAGACCTTCGGCCAGTTCTTGAGCGTTGGTCGCTGATAGATTGAGACGCAACAGTGCTGTAAAACGCCTGAAAGGATTTCCCTGCATATTGCCCAGGGGATTCAGCGATAAATCCAAGCTGGTCACATTACTGGCCAATGGAATGTGCGGAATGTCCAACAGCGAATTATTATGCACATCCAAATCCTTGACGATCCCGTGAACTGTCACACGACGCAGATCGCAGCTGTGGGCCACGGCCTGTTCCAACATTGAGAAATTCAATGTCAACTCTGGCATAATGTTGCCAGAGATGTCCAAAAGCTTAAGATGTGACTGCAACTTCAACAGCTCCGACTCAAAGGTGACAAAACGATTATCCGCCAGATTGATGCGTGTCAAATTCAAATTCCTATCGAATATGCCACGTGGCAATGCCTGCAATCGATTGCCAGCCAAATTGATGTCCACCAACTTGCGTAGACCTGAAAACACGCCCAGTGGCAATTGTTCCAGCTGATTGCCCGCCAGCGAGAGCTCCTTGAGCTCCTTCAGTGCATGGAAGCTGAGATTGTGCAGCACCTTCAACAGATTATTCTGCAACTGCAAAGTGGCCAGATTATCAGCGCCAAGAAATATATTCTTGGGTATATCCTTCAGGCGATTGTGACCCAAAAAGAGGCTCATCAAATTGCTGGCGCCCTCGAATTGCGGCTTCTCGAATGTCTCCAGCGAACAGTTCTCCATGCGCAGCAGCTGCAGATCCGGAAATGTGTCAAACATCAGATGCGGTATCTTGGCAATGCTCGAATTGATAAACGTTAGCATCAATTGCTTGGCAATCGGTGCCTGTGACAATATGACATAATCGTTGCGTGAGATTTCAACGTTGGTGCAAATGCCCGCGTTGCAATGATCCTGCAACCAAATGCGACGCAATTGACCCGCACTGGGTGCCACAGAGCCACCAGTAGCAAACGCTAAAAGCGTGAGCAGTAGCAACAACGGTTGCCACATCCCGGTTCCGAGGACCTGAATTCGAACTCGGATTCGAAAAAGGTTTCGAGGTGGCGACTAGCGCCCAACGACGCGCACGCCACGGCGCAACTTGCTCAACTGTTTGCAACTGAAAATTCAGATCACACAACACATCCCAGAATAACACTTTGGGATGCGGGCCAGTTGTTGCCAGTTCAATTATATGCCACACATGACGGGGGTGCAACCCCAAGCTGTGCTTCATTCATTCATCTATCCCAATCCATTGCTCATCCTCCGCTTTCAACTCGTTAATTCAATTCAATTAAATGCATGACACTGTTTTGTTTTTTCCTCTTTCTTTTTCAAGTTTTTGCCTAGTTTTAGTTATATATAAATTATATACATATACAACTGCAACTTGTTACGTAGCACAAGTAACTCATCTCTGTGGAACTTTCAGTTTCATCACCATATTCACATTGTTTATTTGATTTCTATTCTACTTCCATTTAATTTGAGTTTTTTTGTAATTTTTTTCGTCTGCCTGATGAAAATGAATGCTTTTTAAAGTAGGAAATGCCAAAATGCCAAAGGGGTGACCACCGAGCACCGATTTGATGGCATAAATATTACGAAATTCCATTTGAAATTAAGCTCAATAGCTATTTTTATATATTTTAGCTATAAACATTTTAAACACGTCTTCAATTATTCAAAAATCTGCATGAAATTTCAAATGGGAAGAATTAAATCCGCAAAGTTCTGGACTATAGTATTTTTAATTTTTCTGAAGATTTATTCATTAAATTATTAAAAGGTTTTATAGAGAAATTTAAGAAATTTGAAAGAATTGTTATCTTTATCAGACTATGGATATCTAAATCAATATTTATATATTAATATTTAAATATACCTTTTTTTTATCTTGCTCTATATCTACATAAAACTCTCTTTAGGTACGATGAACTCTTCAATTCTTGGTCAATTTAAAACTACTTAACTTTTTTTTTCATTCTTTAGAACCCCATCAAAAAACATAAAACATCTAATACAAGCTTAATGAAGCTGGAGGGCTTCTACTTAAATGCCACTCCCGTGGATCACTAGAAAGATCAGCAATTGGATAAGTTGACTAAACTGAACTGAGCACAAGGGGGAAACCCGTTTTGTAACCTGTGTTCTGACCCAGTTATCAACTGTTTTACTAGGCATCGATTAATTGTTGACTCAAACTGAGTTGACTGAACTGAGATACAAACAGTTAAATTAATGTGAGCGCAAAAACTTGGAACCCTTGTCTAAGAATTAATCACTTAATGTGATTATTATCATTAAAGGTATTTTTGGTATAAAAGACGAGAGTTGAACTAACATTTAGCACAGTTGGACAAAATGACAAACAGTGTTAAGACAATTGGTAAGAGCTCTTAACAAAATGTCCAAAATATCAGAGGAAAGTTTTAATTTAAACTAACTGCATTTTCTAGCATTACTTCTGGGCCTGGTTTGCCTGACTCAGGCTCACATATCAGGATTGCGACGGGTTCAGGCCATGGCCCGAAGTGCGAATTCAGATGGTGAGGAGGATACAAGTCCCCAATTGGTCATTTACACTCCTGGTGAACAGCTCAAGGCAAACAATGAGAATGAGGCGAGTATTCATGAGCCACAGATTGTTGAATCCGAGTCCGATAAAGATGGCAGGAAGGTGCCCGATTATCTCTACTCCAATTCGATTCCTATGCTGAATGAACAGAACATCAAATATCAGTTACCTCAGTTAACTGCCCTGCCTGTGGCCTATGGCCCACAGATCATCTCCAGCTCAAGCCGAATCTCCAGCAATAACAATGTCAATGTCGGAGCAAATAACTTGGCATCATATGTGGTGGTGCCACGTGTCCAACTGGGCTTCAATGTCCAGGGTCAAACGGGCCTCAACTGGCCGGGCTTCAATCTGTTGCCCGAGAATTCAGCTTCCCAGAAAGAGGAGTCACAAACTGCCTACATCCCAATACCAGTGCCAGGTCCACCGGGTCCCCCTGGTCCACCCGGACCACCAGGACCACGAGGATATACAGGAGCAACTGGACCACGTGGCAGAGACGGCCCACGCGGTCCACCCGGTATTACCACATCGGGCATTACAAACACGGTCCAAAGTCCCCAGAGCATTTGGTATGCCCAAAGCAACGGCAACAGCAACAGCAACACTAAGCCACAATATGAACATTTTTCGAATGGTTATCACAACTGAGTACATTAAAAATTAACTGCAAATTAATCACAGCCGAAAGTTGGTTTTTATTTTGGACATGTTGAAGTGTTTTTAGAGGCAACACTTCAGGGGAAATTAAGTGCTAAGCGCTTGTAAGTGATTTCTCACATTCATCACATTTCTAAATATTTAAGCAACAGATAATGAAGGGGAATATCCGAGAATATAGGAGAATAAAGGCGAATATGGGAGAATATAGGAGAATATGGAAGAATACAGGAGAATATATGGGAATATAGGAGAATATATTGGAATATAGGAGAAAATTAAGAAGAATAAAGAAAATTAAATTTTAGAAACATTTTTTCTGAAATTAGAAAAGTAAACGAACAAAAAAAGAGAATATTCGTTATAATTTTTTTTTTTTATGTAAGGCAGAAAAGTTACTGATTTTACAATAAAAATATTTCTCTATATTTTTAAAAGTTTTGAGAACCAAGTAATCAGTCTACAAACGTTTTACTTGAGCAGAAGCGATGAAGGGAATTGTTAGTGAAGAAACTTGTGAGATTCCTGTTTATCTAAATCGAATAGGAAGATTGTTATTTATCTCAATCGTTTTCTTTTCTTCTCTTTCTCAGCTCAATTTACCTTCAAACTCAATTCTAGTAAAGTCACACTTTCATAAAACAAAAGTATCACGTCTTGTTTGTACATACGTGTATGTATTATAATAACATAATATGGCATGTTTTATACATATGTATGTCAGAGTATAAAGTGTTTGGTGTCATTTTATGACATACACTCACACCGTACACACACACACACACACACGTAGGCACACTAACATACTCGTATTATGATGATTGTGTGTAATTTACATAGATTTTGATGGTAGCGTGAGTCTTTTTTTTATTTCTTGGGGTGCAACCATTGACGGCTATTCAATTGGCGACATTTTACGGTTACGGTTCACAAATGTTGTTGTTGTAGTTGCTGTTGTTATTTTCGTGTCACCTGAGCACAACAAAGTTGCTCTCTGCCTTCTCTCTCTGTCACACTCTCCAGCTATTACTTTCTGCTGTATTCTATGTGACACACACACGTAAATGATATCGCATTTACACACTATAAAAGCACACACACACACAGAGTCACAACTGTTTCTCATGTTTCATTCGTTTGGCATTTTTGGGGTCTCTGCATCTGTCGCCTCGTTGATGATGGCAACAATCTGTGGCACAGTCTCTGATCTTATTGTTGCAGTCGTTAGTTTTTATTGCTCTTTACACTACACACACTACGCACAGCATTTACAATAGTTATACTATGTATTGTTGTTGTTGTTGTTGTTTGTTTGTCCCGTTTTACTTAAATTGATACGCAGCACGCATTTGTTTCAATTAAATGAAAATGTTTTATCTGCTTTGTGTCGCATTTACAACTGTAAAACACAGGAAGGGCACTTTAGAAAGTGTCACTGTGTCTGTATCTGTCAGAGTGTGTAAAGGGGGTGTGTGTGTGTGTGTGAAAGAATTATGTGTTTCTAATTGTATAAAATAGTTGAAAAGTTTAGTCGCTTTACACTTAATTATTTGAACTCTAGGTATCATTTATCAGCTGATGCTAAATCCAGCATACTAAAGAGAAATTTGTGAAAATATTTCACACCTGTTTATAGAAACCTTTAATATAAATCAACCCGATTTGTTCCAGTTTAAATTTCGAATATATTTATTTTATGTTTGATTAAATTAAAGCATTGAATTATAAGAATATCAAAAATTGGATTGGAAAAATCCATGTCTACGGCAAAAAACAAGGTCGAGTTAATCATACAAATCTCAAGCAACTTAATTCAAAATATTTCCAACTGCTTTTACATTTAAATTTCCATCCTTGGTATCTGCAAAGCACATTTTTTATCTGTTAATGTGGAACAGAAAAAAAATAAGGAAAGGCGCCCTGTAAAAGGCAAACATGATAAACAAAATGAAAGCAGGGCAAAGTTGCGGCCGCGCATAAAGAGCAAAATATATAAATAAAACGAAAAACGACAAAAAAAAGTAAAAAGAAATTCTCAGAAGCGGCAAATAAATTAAATGCATAAAAATAAAGAGGAAACATGTGTACAAGAAATATGGAAAACATGTATTAAATGTAAATGAAATACCAAGAAAATTAAGTCAACTTTCAATGGTCGAAGATCTAATGCCCTTACCAACATTCAGTATAACCTGCAAAGTCAACAAAACTTAAGGCATTCTATAGCTAAAGGAACCTTTGTAACAAATACAAAAATTGCCACAAATTAATGTCATTTTAATAACGGGTAACAGTTTTTTGTTGTTGTTGTTGTTTCTCTGCCAACATCAAAGTCAATTGTTGTTGTTTTTCGCGTTGGTTTTCATTTCATTCGTGTAGAGTGTGTGATTAAGTTAAAAAGTTAATAAATATGATTAGCGTGTCGTTTTTCTCGCCGTTGCCTTGTTGCCATTAACATGATTATGGCAATAAATAATAAAGTGTTGCCCTCCACTTGCCACATGCCACATGCCACTTGCAATGTCGAAAAGGCCGTTTCGCATTCTCCACTCATTTCATGGAAATTCAAGAATATCTCCACAAATTGTGACTGAATTTCAAAATTCAACTTTGAAGTGAGTGTGCCACGTGGCGTATGCGTAATATAATATACCTTGGAGTGTCCTTTTACTAAATGAAAGTTCAAGAAGAAAAACAGTCTGCAGTACTGTCAGATACCCTTTATTTAAAAAAATTAGTCAACAGCTTAAATGTTAAAAAACTTTTTCAGAAACTTGGCTTAATTTCTGTAAAAAAAAAATATGTAGTAAGATAATACAAATTTCTCGACTCAGTGTGTTGGGGAGTTAAGGAGGCTCGCATTGGCACAAAAGTTGTCTCTAATTTGCAAACTACAAGTTAGCCAAGTCAGCGAAATGAACATTGCCCGGAACTGTGCCGATTTGCGTGCAAAACTAAAAAAAAACTCACAAAAAAAGGAAAACGAAAGAAAAAAAATTATAAATAATGCAGAGAAATGTTGGTGAAAGATAATAGGATAGGGCAACAGTCGGATGGGACATTGCAACAGGAAACGTCTTCATTTTCATGCCAGCTTTTCTCTCAACTTGCATATTTCATGACTCTCATTCAAACAGAGCGCGAAAAAGACTGGAAAATGAGCAAAAACCATTTGCCATTTGCCATCTGTCAATTCTTTAGTTATGAAACGAACTGAGAACTCAATTCTTACCAATGCGAATCGATTGCAAGTCAAAGTACATAAAGTATTTGGCATTTTAATATAACTTATTCATTTCCATTCACATTCATTTCATTCATTGTACAACTCTTGGCACAGTTTCAGCATCCATTATAATGAAGTGAGCGCTGTTTATTCATTTTTTATGACAAACGTAACAAAATGCTTCTGTTCTGTTCACTTCAGGGAGGCTTAAATGTTAAATGAAACTCGCTAAATAACTATGGCATAATTTTAAGCGTCTCCTTTTTTCACTCTTCTCACTTTCCCATACAGGCGCATTTGGTTCATTAAGTTGATTTATGGCTCAGGCATCGCGTTACAACACCAGTTGAAGGAGTTTCATTTTAAGCACTCATTAAATTTGCAGCTTAACAACATCTAAATACTTACAGAACACACTGTTGTGCGGCACTTGTTTATAAATTGAGGAGAACTTGTTGCTTACCTGGAAAAGAAAAGAATATAATATATGTATAATTAAGATTTAAAACAATAGTCTTGTAGTAAATATTACTTGTCATATTAAATAAGTACATACATAAATTTAAATAAAAAGTAATAAATAAATAAAATCATTAAATAACTAACAATTTGAAAAATTTAGGGAAATGGAAAGTCTATATACATATATATAAAACTGTTTGTCTTGACTGACAAAGAATCATTGTGTAGCCCAAACGGTTAAGCCTAGAAAGCTAAAATTTTTACACAGCATAGCTGAGACAATTTTATAAGACGGCGTTTTGCGAAATTCAACCTGTAAGTGGGTCAAGTTCGCGATCAAAGTTCAGGGCATTGCATACTTTTTTATTAATTAAGATATCTAAACCAAACTCACAGATTGTATATTTTGAACAGCCGGTTACATCCTGAAGAAATTTGGTCAAAATTAGGGACTTTATTATAAATAATTACTTTATAAAATTAAAGCAAGGCTCGAAGTAAGACTTCCGTTTTGAGAGATACACAAAACGACACAAAATTAAAAAGCTTTGCATCCTGGTAATAAATTAATATGAATATTAAGTATATCAGATTACTTTGCTACACAATACTATCTATGCAATGTTATACAGCTATAGTATAAACATGCCGAGTATCATCTCCACTAGACGCTTTTCTAGGAAAATTTCTCGTATCTGTTAACAAAATTCTCCCCTTAGTTACGACAACTGGCATCTGTATGCCACGTTTATTCCGCTTGGCATTTCGTTTAGCTGCAATTATGGCGCACACTAATGACTTTTAATTAACTCTCGAGATTTGTATACCGAACGCACATGAGCCATAATGCTTTTCCTTTTCTTATCTTTAGTCTTGTGGCTCAGGCTAATGCCTAGTTACCTTTATGTGTGTGTTTATGTGTCTTTGTGTGTGTGTGTGTGTGTGTGGTATGTGTTAGTGGACAGCAGAAGCTTTTGCCGTTTCATTGCACAGCTGTGGACATAAAAATATAGCCCAAAGCGGCGGCCATTTCAAATGCAGCCAAAGTCCAAAGCTTAATTACAATAGACCACACACACACTAACACAGCCACACACACTTACACAGCCACACACACATACACATTCAGAGAGTGGTCCATTGTTGTTGTCGTGATTATTCATAACTTGGCAGACAGTCGCTTTTATTTATGTGGCCATTTGCACAACTGCCTCGTTGACTTTTTCTGCTTTTCCTGCCATTTTCTACCTCTCTTGTTTTGTGTGTTAATAGGTGTTAATGCATTGAATTGTGTATGTGTGATTCAGCTTGCCAAGGCCAACAAACTAACGTACTTATACTAACACAAGCCACAAGCCTCAATTCGTTTGGACGAACACGAATAAATGAACTTTCTTTTTTTCCCTGCCACGTGACACAAGTGTTAATAAAATTCTAGGGCATTAAGATACCAGTAGGTGAGTGTGAGTGCGTTGTAGTGTGTGATTACTGTGAGCTGGCCAATTAGGAGCATAACAAAATAAAAGGCAAATCAGAAGGATATCGATACATACAGGTGTGTGTGCTAATTGTCTGAATATAAATGTAATTGGCACTTGCTTGAATATTTAATATTTTAATTCCAAGCAGGTAAAATTATTAACTTATGAGATTATATGTAAAACATTTAAGGATAAGCAAGGAATTATAGAAATTTGTATTTATTTCATGTCGAATTAAGAAATAATAACGATAATATTAAACTTTAAAATATAAAGTATAAATATATTAGATTAACTACTACGGTCTTAAGTTTTAAATTAAATGGGAAAAAGGTTCTGACTTGACAATTAAGTAACGCATTGAAGAAGGATTGTTAGTTATATATAATAGTAGTAATTATAGTCGATAAAGCCAAGTCTGGCAGTTTTCATTACTTAGTTTTCGAGTGAAACTCGATATAAGCAAGTGAATATAACATTTAGCACTTATTTAATTTAAAAAATATATGAGCGATAAGTATATTAAATCTTCGGCATGCTATAACTCTTTTACCTCTTGCTGAATTTTTAAGCATATCTTAAGGCATCTTTTAAATTCTATTTCCATGCACTTTTCATATGCATGCACTTATCATCTTAAATTCATACGAAATGTGTGTATGTGTGTGTTGCTGTCCGAGTTGTGAACTATAAAAGTGCAGACAAGTGTCAGAGATGTCGCACACACTAAAACTAACCAAGTGCAATGCTGCATCTCTCTCTTTCCCTCTTTCTCTCTATCTCTATCTCTGTCTGTCTATCCGCATGCATGTGTTTGTGCTTGTGGCAGCAAATGCTTTCATTACGGTTCAAGTGCAACACCGAGTGGGCCACTTGATGTTGACGTTGAACGGCTGACTTTGCTCTGCTCTCGGCTCGACCATGAACGAGATGCACACGACAGACGGCAGAGGCAGAGGCAGCGGCGGTAGCCTAAAAATATGCAACACATTTTTCTTTTTATTTCTCCTGTAGTGCCACTAACAAGTAAATGGCATAACACGTAAGAGCGCTCTAGTCAAAAGTGATCGACTACGAAATACCCCACATTAGTGCTGTAAATTGCTAGGAAAATGTAGGTGAGTTTTAGCTGACTTTAGGTCTGATTAATGTCGATATGGCACTAGATCAATATACAACAACACACAAAACACTTGCAGAAGGAGTAAGGCTTGAATAATCGGTATTCAAGAGATGTTTCAAGAGATGTTGACAACGTTGTGTTGACTTGATTTAGAAATCCAAGTCTGATGTCAACTTTGAGACGCTAGAACTGGTTGAGAATTCTAAGTCGGAAAATTGACAAAATAACTGTAAAGCTTATCTATCCATCTGTGTGTGGTTGTTGCTGTATTAGGATAATATTAATATCGCTATCAAACCAATGTTCATTTAAAATATGAATGTTGCTTAACAATATTTTCTTATTAGTTTTACGTAAATTTCAAAATATTTAGGATCTATAAATTTATCTTAAATAATATATTTTTAGTGCTTTCTAATTTCAGTCTTAAATATTTCGTTAGCTTAGAAATAATACAATGAGTAAAATTGTTTCTTGAGTATCTTTACAATTAAATAAACAAGCTTCATATATTACAAAGAGCTCAACATACCCTTGTACTCTACAGAAGTAAGAGGCATAATAACCACAAGTGTGTGTCTGTGTGTATACATATGTGTGTGTGGCTAAAAGCAGGCTAAGGTCAAAGGCTAAGTTCAATACACACACGCACACACGTACACACACAGAGAGAATAACTTACACACATACACACGAACACATAATTGCAACGGTGATTGGCATCCCTTTTACAGCGTTTCAACTGGCAGGAGGCAACTTTTCAATGCCATGCAGCACAACGAAAAGCTTTTTGTGTCGTCCAAATTTATTTTTTGAATGCTTGCCAAATCCCCAAACATGGCTTTTAGTGTGTCAAAAACAATGAAATAATTTGTAGCCAGATTTATAGACAGCTTTTGAAATGCTTTCATCATGTTAATTAAAAATTTGAAATTGAAGACAAAATTTATAGCCTGAATAAATGTATTTATAAATATTCTAAGTAATTGGAAGTTTCAACGACAAGAAAAAAATTGTAAATAATTTAAAAAGAATATTTCAATTGGTTATCTTGCTGAACAGAATTTGTATATCGACATGATTGCCAATTGCTTGCTGTGTAAGAACCATAAATCAATTTTAGTACTTAGAATGCAGTTGATGTTATTTCAATGTAATTGCAAAAGTAACACAAAAGAATGTTGCAGGCGATGCAGATGCCTTCAATTTGTGATAAGTCAGATAACAATTCAATGCAAGAATTCAGGATGAAACAGGCCGATAGATAAAATGATTTATTGTTGTTTTTAATGTTGTTGTTGAGTATTGGCCATGCATTTTGATGCATATTCGTTGTGGTATCTTCCCGTAATTGACTGATTTATATACATGTTAGAGAATCTATTTTAAATTTAAATCCAAACAAGAAGTTCTGAATTTTTATTTCGATGTAAATTTATTGTTTGTCTAAATTTGAGTTAAGCAATTGTCACTGTAATTATGTAAGTTCAAATTGTTTTAGTAGTATATTACTGTGAGTGCTTGTAAATGATGTTCGATTTCTCATTCGGTTCACACTTTCAAAACCCTTTTGCAGGCAGTTCAATATCATGCGGGAATTCCAATTGCAGAGGCAATTAAAATGCCAATCCATTCACAAAAAGCCATGATTTATGAGTGTCGGTCTAATAACTCAGTGAAATATTCAAACCACTTCTTCTCTCTCTTTCTCGCTCTCTCTCTTCCACTCTTTGTGTATCTGTTTCTGTGTAGATTTCTCAGACTGTGTGCATTGCCAGAGGTACTCAATGATTTATAGTCACATTATGCTTGGCTGACACTACGTCGTCGTCAGACAGAATGACGATGCTCCTTCTGTTTGTTTGCTGACCAAAAACACATTTCAAAGGGCCCACAGAATTCCATCTGCAGCTGCTGACAAAGTTGTGGGGTCAATTAGTTGCAATTTAATTACAATGAAGCGACAATAAAGCAAAAGCAATAAGAAAAAATTACACGGCGTATTAACGATAAAATGTTAAGTATACGCAGCGTCTGACCCGACATAATGATAGTGCTAAGAAAATTATGTGAAGAGAGTACATGAGAAGACATTATTTCATCGTTTCAAAATGACTTAAAACACTTTTAAACTACCAACTTAAATACCATAAAATATTTTCAGTTTAATTGTTAAAATTGTGTAAATTTCGTACATTTTCACGCACATTTATTATTGATTTGATTAGTTTTATTGACCATTTTGGTTCATAAACTTTAATTGTTTCAATTGCATGCACAAATTTGTTTCGATGTTCGACAAATACTGAACATAACTGCTAACGGTAGCTTGTGGCAAAAACATGACATTTCGTTAATCAGGCGTAAAAAAGCGATGATTTGATTGCGCAATCATCGTTTCAGAGCCCCAAAGAGACGAAAAAAAAGTTTAAATTGCTAACGATTTGTTTGACTAAGCGCAAAAAAATACAATTACTGAGTGGTGAACAAGTATAAATTCTGTACTTGTGTAGGATCAGCTTAAAAAATACCCTCTAAGTAGATCTAAGAAATAACTCAGAAGCGGGAAAAGCTACAGTCAAGTTCCCGACGATAGGATACCCGTTAATTGTTAAAAAAACATTAAACAAATTTAATTGCATACTTTAAGGCACTTACATTGCTTGATACTTAAATCTGCCATTGCTAACGTTCTTTTTAGTCGATTTTGTTGCGATTTAGTAGGATGGTAGCTTATAATTATAGTTAACGTTAATTAAATTAGTTAAAAATACGTAGTATTCTAAGAACTGTGCGTGTGGTGGCTCTTTGCGATTTCCAGATACCACTTGGGTATAAAAATATGGTCAATATTTATGCAGTCAAAATATTTGCCACAAATTTCACAAATTTTCACTTGGGCTTGTTGTGTGTGCAATAAAACTGTCACGCTTGATTGAGCGCTGCATAAATTTTTGTGATTTTCTTGTTCTTTTTCATTTTTTCTGTTTCTTTTTGTATCGTTTTTGGGTGGCAATTAAAACGGCCCTAAAATCAACTGAACTTTGACTTTGCCAAATGGTGCGATATTTTGTGCACTCAATGTAACTGAATTGGCGCCGCTTTTGGCTTTTGGGTCTTTTAATTAAAATCACAGAGCGGCAATTTACTGGCGCAGGCACTGTCACAGTTTTGCATGGCAAAGAAAGAAAGGGAAATTGGGAAGTGTTGGCTATTCGCAAACGCTTTTGCGTAAAGGCCATTAGGCTGCCTGTTGACCATTAGCAATTTTTCACTTCAATTGAGCCGACAACGAAAGGGAGGAGATTATCAAAGGCGTCGCCAAAGAACTAGATGAAGAAGAACATGAAAAAAAAGTAAACAAAACAGAGTTGCCTTTAAATTAAAGGAGCTAAAAGAAAACAAAATGTAAACGATGCAACGAAATGTTAAAATAATCTTGGACGCATCTCAGTTAGACGCCCAATTGTTTGGCTAAGACTTTTGGGGCGGGGCCAACGTACATTACTTTATTATTTTGCCATTTCCCATTACATGGAAAAAAACGAAGTGTATTTAAAAGCGAAATAAGAAATCTGGCGGACTCTAATACAAGGGAAAACCAAAAGCTAACTAAAAATACAAGGCGATTGGGGGTTAACTTTAAGCAACAACAAAAAATGTGGAGTGTTTGGAGGAACAAAATGCAGGAAACATTTTACTCAAAAGAGCATCGCAGCTGAACGATACCCTGTAAAACATTACTAGATGGAAACAATGCTGCTGTCAAAAGTGTGATACTTATACAAATCAGTTCCAGCATACGGCATTTCTAGGGTATACTGCAAAATATAGTACACGTTTTACAAGACGCCATTCATGTTCCGTTGGTTTTTTTTGTTTTTTTTTGTTTTGTTTTTGCTAATACTAACAACGCAACATCTTGAAATATGCATTGCAAAATGCTTAAGAAAGGCATTCAAAAAACGAGATCGTTCGCTTTTTTTCTTATTCCCCATTTCACTGTCAGCTTTTATTGAATGGCTTGCAAGTTGAGTCTCAGAAAAGCAATAACTGCGAGTACATAAAAATTTATGATTAAAGTTTTAAATTGTTAGATGTTAAGTTTTTGGTTTGAATTAAATTTTTAGATAAAATTAATATAAACATTATTAAGATAATTTTTGATGCTCTAAATTAACCAAAATGCACTTTATATAATAAAATAAATGCCATATACTTTTGAAAATTGAAGAATATATTTTGCATACAGATTTATCAATAACACAGCTAAAGGCAACGTCTTCTCTAATTAATTGAATAACCTGTCTGTTCAAAGGTCTTTCTGTCATAAACAACTTCTTTATTTCTCGTATTTTCATTATCAACATCATTTGACAGAGAATGTCGCCATTAAATAACAAGAACGGAAACGGTCATTATACCGTAAAAATTAATTTACTCATCGCATTTCATGGAAATTGTTTTGGACGGAAAAACGGGGCTGTAAAATGTGAGTTTGGCCAATTGAACACTTTTGGCCCAGTGGCTGTGAAGCTGAAACAGTTTTTAATTTTTGTTCGCACAACAATTTCAAGTAAAATTGGTTGGCGCAAAAGTTGAAATGAATTTCTGAAATATTTATTAGGCAGCTGCAACTTTTGGTAATTGGCCACACACACATATGCAAGTATTCGTAATATATTCGACCTGCCTTGGGTTACATTCACTCATTGATTCACTCGTTCATTTGTGCCACAAAAGTAGTAAACTTAATTTTGTGCCAAAGTAAAAAATTTCTTAGCTGCTTCGATTGAATTTCATTTGTATGAAACTTTTTCCTTTGCAAAAATTTCAGTTCAGCTTCAGACTTTTTCTATTATGTTGGGCTTGGGTGTGCGTATGTCTGTGAGTGTATGTGAGTCACTCATTTCACACTCAATCGCATTTCGGGTTTACATATTCAATTAGGTACAAGGCCCAATAGAACTTGTACCAGCAAATTGCACTGAAAACTTTGACATCTACAACCAAGTCATGGATCAATGACAAAGTCATGGAAAATATATAAAAACTTGTGATATTTCTCTCAACATGTCATGTGATTAAAGTTTTACGTGATCCCACAACTGCAGACACCACCATCATCATTCCCTAGGCTTTTTTGACAAAACGCAGTGTAAGCAAAAATCCCATCTACTATTTGCATAAGCAAGAAGGATTCAAGTTGTCTGACAATTCTGAATGCCAGTTCGCAAGAGCATAAAAGCCGTTCCGTTATAAATGCCTCTGCATTATAATGTGTGCGTGTGTGTGTTTGTCAGTTGGCGCGCGTGTTGCTTTGCTACTAAACAAAAGTTAAGTCATAAATATTTTCCGAGTTTTTGACTTGAAATTTATCAACGATATCCGCCATGAGCCACGCACACACACACACACACACACACAGATACTAAGCCCACACGCCAGCACACAACTACTAATATATCCACACACACACATGCATTTGTATCTATACTCTCTCAACTTTTGTTAAACTTTGCCACATGCAGAAAAAAAAATACTAAGAGAAAAAGAATGATATGAAAATTATCGCAATTTGTCGGTTCTGCATGCGACTCAAAGGTAGTATTGCAGTGTTCGTAGCTCACTTTAATAATAATATTAAAATAGTTTACATTAAAATTCTACATTAGTTTAAAATAAGTATAAATATTTTTAGTAATACTCAGTCAGTTTTCCTTTTAATTTAGAGGTAAAACTTTTAAAAGCTTTATTAAAACTTTTCGCTTACTTTAATAATAGTATTAAAACAATGTATATTAATATTTTAAGCCTTACTCAGTCAGAACTTAGAGGTAAAACATTTAAAGGCATTATTAAAACTTTTTGAGCAAAGCTTTCACATAAAAGTTGCCAAAAAAAAAATATAAATATATATTTTTAAAGTGCACTACAGTCACAATATTTCAATATATTTATTAGCATCTATTTTTTTTAGCTATAAAGCTTCCTGTTTAAAGAAGACATTGACAATGTGTCTGCAACTAAGCTCAATTAAAAGGTACTTTCCATTTTTACCTAGCTCAAAACGGGCAAGTTGAAAACTGTAGCATACTTTTGTGGTGCTACTTAAGATGTGCCAGCTATTTGGTCCTTTGACATGCAATCCTCGTTGTTAATGAGCTGTTGACCTTTATCAACATGCCAAAAAGGTAATATACAACAAGAAGCCAAACCTTTTGTCAGGCGGAAGACGTAATTTATCAGTGAATTTATCAGCAAAGGCGAAAAAGAGAGAGAGCAAACTGGTATAAGAGCGACAAGAATAGTCGGTTTCTTGCTTTACACATCATTGACTGTGATTTTAATTATGTGAAATGCAATAAAAGTGACCAAAAGAAGGAAATGACTGAAAATTGCAGTTCTGCTTTGTGAAAGGAAAAAAACCCATCAAGGACTATCAATAATCGAAGAAGCGGCAAAGTTAACCCGACGATAAGTTTAAGACCCGACAACGAAAAATAAAGGAAAAAAAATGAGGAAAATTAATTAAAAAGCGAAAAAAAAATGTTAAGGCAGAAAGCCAAAAGGCAAATAACAAAGTGAAAGAAAGCATCGAAGAGGTTTTCAATTAAATTGATGAGTGGAGCTAAAGGCAGACGGATCCTACCACGACAGACAATGATAACATTTATCACAACACGAACAATAGACATGAGAGAAAATAGACTGGAATGAAACGGATAGAAGGAACGAAATGGCGGCTGTGTTATGTAAATACGTCTATACACAAAAGCAGCCACGTCCAGACCTCACTCGCACTTATACTACAATGGCCTAAAGGAAGTTGCCGGCTTGCACAGACTCTGATAAGCAATGACAAACAGCAGCTGCTGCTTCCTTTTAGTTGGGGACGAGAACACTGAGCTGTACTCAAGGAGCTCAGTTGAAAAGAGTCGCTGCAACTGACAGGAAGAGACAATATACATCCTTGTGAACAGGGACAGGGTGAGGGATGAGGTGTGAGGTGTATTCTCGGTTGTATCCTGTTGGCTGTGTGGCAAATTAATGCAGCGCATAAATTGCCATTCTCTTATCTTTTAAACTTGTGAGCCGAAAAATGCATTTGTCAGAAGTTAGTTAAAAAGCGCGTCCATCCGACTTTTCTCTCTCTCTCTCTCTCCCTCTATCTCTCTCTCTCTATCTCTCTTCTTGTCCCATTCTCAAGTCAGCCAGCGTGTTCGCGTTTAATTGGCAACTCAAATAATGCCGTGATGACACTGGCGAAAAGCGCAAGTAGATTAATCTTACAGCAGTGCAAAAAAGTAGTCGAGTTTTTAACATCAACTTAATGAGCAACAACAAAAACATTTAAATTGTTTTTGAGAAAAAACATCCTTTAAAGCAGTCTTGCAAACTATTAGTGTTGGAAAATATGTGAAAATCTAGCTTAAGTACAGTTCTATAAAAATTTCCTTTAAAGCAGTCTTGCAAAATACTTGCTCAAAGTTAGCTACAATATTAGTGTTGGGAAATATGTGTTAATCTAGTTAAAGTTCTGTAATTTAATTTTGTTCGAGATTTGGTTTAATTTTAAATAAAACAAAATATATTTAATTCTCACAATTGTTGTCAAAGTTGTCCATATTTTGTAACCACTTACAATTGCTTAAGGCGGTCTTCTCATTGAGCAACTTTTTTTTTCGACTTTTTTTTTTGCATTTATTTATAGCTTGGGTAGTTGTGAATATGCCCCTAAAAGGATTTTTAAAAATTCGAAATACTTTAGGAGTTATGGCCTTTTTTGTCCAGCAATGTTAATGTAAATGCAAGTGGAGTCAAAACTTTAGACGCGTTTTTCTCGAAACCACGTTTTTCGAACTGGCGGCAAAGATATCTCCAGTTCAACTGAACCGATTTTCATGAAACAAAGTGGAATCGACGGAATTGTCACCATTCTCGGGTGATAGTAGACAATATTTTTAAAAAATTGTTTACTATTTTTTTTACACTAAACTACAAAAAAAAAGCCCGAAATTTAAATTTTTTTTTTGAATGGCCGCCATTTTGTCAAAAAAAATCACAAAATTATTCTCTACTATCACCCGAAAATTACATCTATACTGATTATAACCCCGTTTTTTTTTTTCATTTCCGACGCTCCGGAGACCCGGAATAGTTGCCGCCGTGACGACACCTTTTTTTTTCAACCCCCAACTTTGAAGTCTCATTACTTTTTGAACAGCCCTCGTATCGAGGCAAAAAAAATTTGTTTGTTTACTTTGAACCTTTTGTAATACAATAAATCAACTGGGATCACATAATAGGCTAACCCTAAGATGGATCCCAGGCCACAGGGATTTAGCAGGAAACGAGGCAGCTGACAGACTAGCCAGAATGGGAGCATGCAAGCCCCTAATAGGTCCTGAACCGTTTTGTGGGATTGGAAGACACACAATCCGGGAATACCTACGAAAAGAGGAGAGGCGACTTCAGCAGTCGCATTGGACGGAGACAACAGGTCTCAGGCAAGCCAAATACCTCCTAGGTAGCTACAACCCAAAGCGGTTTAAGCAAGTAATTACACTGGGAAAGAATAGACTCAGAATACTCACCGGTCTTTTGACCGGGCATTGCAAACTGAGAAGTCACCTATCAAAGTTAGGAATTGTAAGCAGTGGAACCTGCCGGTTCTGCAATTGCGAGGAGGAATCCTCGATGCACATACTAGCAGAATGCACTGCTCTAGGTAGACGTAGATGTCGTTTTCTAGGGAAACATGTCCTACCGAAGGAGGACATAGCAGACCTCAACCCGGTAAAAATTCTCGACTTCGTGCGAGAACTAGGGTTGATGGATGAGCTATAGGCTCAGAAGGGGGCACAATAGATCCAAAGGGTCGCAGTGCAGATTTCCCCATTACAATAATAATACAATAAATAAAAAAAGTTTTCAATTATTCTTTGCGTTTTCAAATAAGAATTTTTTTAAAAAGGGTCCAAAAAAAAACGGGTTTTGAATGAGAGGACCGCCTTAATTAAATGATTCTCAACTAAGTTTTATTATTTTCTACAGTTTTCCAGAACTAAACCATTATATTAGGTTCGCTTTCGACTGATATTTGTATAACTATTATATTGTGTTGTTAATAAACAAAATCTAGTTAAAGACAAAACGCAGCTTGCGTTTGAAAACTATTCATATTCCCAGTGTTATCATCATAATTGCAGCGACAAAAATATATACACTATACACAAACAAACGCTCACACATCCACACTATGGTACATAAATAAACACTCTACAGAATTCATTAAAACTTTGAGCACAACATCAAATGACAGCGCCGTGTGTTTCACAGAGAGTTGTGTGTATGGGTAGTGTTGGAAAATATTGCAAGTTTCAAGTCTTATGGCACGCCCAGTGCCAACTAAGTATAACAAAAACAGAAATACATAAACAAACAACAACAGAAATATTCGCAACGGGGAGTCACGACTCACAGCAAAAGGTAAAAAGTCGCGCTTGTAGCATGTTAATTAATTTGTTTTGTTGTTGTTGCTTTTATTATTGTTGTTGCTGTTGTTGTTAGCTTGTACTAATGTTTCAGTTGTAACTTGTTTGCACAGTTAGTTGGGTTTAGTTTTGCACAGTTTGTCAAAAGAAATTTACAGCAAAAAAAAACAAAAACAAAGAGTCAACAAGAGAAACAGAAATGGTAGAATTATTATCAGCACTTGTCCTGTTTTTGCCATTTTCCTTTTACATTTTCAATAATACGATTGTCGAATGAGGAAAGGCGAGACTGAACTTAAAGTTAATCAAGAGGTTGCTTCAAATTCGTAAAAAGTTATTTTTACAGTGCTCATGAAAGTATTACTGGTTGTGATGATGATAATGAGATATTTATTTAGAAATTTTTGTACCACACAATTTTTACTTCCAATTTTAGCTACCACTAAATTTTAAATTACAATTTTCACTATTACTAAATTTTTTTTAGTATTCGGTTCGAAGATATTTATCTTCACCCTGCTTGTGACACAATCTTTCTAGCGAATGGAATCACGTAACATTACTTTAACATTAACAGAGCATGTTATATTACATTAACATTAAATTAACAGCATCCCAATACAGGTGTCACATATGCTACAACTGTTATGTAAATGAGGGAGTTACTTTATATTATTTTAACATTAACAGAGCTTGTTAAATTACATTAACATTAAATTAAAAGCATCCCAATACAGGGGTCACATATGGGCATTTCCAGAAAAAGGTCCACCACGACGAAAAACGTAAAATTGATTAAAAACTCACATCTTGTGAAATTTTCTTCCAAAAATGTATTCAAGTTATTTATATACGCTAGAAAAAATTCAATAGGATGAACATATAGATTCTACATTGGAATAAATTCACTTTTTCCATATTTTTGTCTAAGTATTTTCTTAAAAATTGATTTTCAAAATGGACCGTTTGTATTTTAACGATTACACTAAGTCAGGGAGTAAGATTGTAACATAAACCATTTTAATATATAGAAATATATTGAAAGTTTAATTTGAAACAAGTTCTAAGAGCTATATATCGGAATATAGAATAAAATTTGATGAACAAACTCTTGGAAAAACTAGGTGGAACTCTTGTCACGTTCGCGATGTCACGTTACAAATTACTAAGAAAACTTGTAAAATATATAAAACGGTAGTTACATATCAAAATTATTTCTAAAATGGAAAACTACATTATTTTATTATGGTTTAAGAGTATTTTCTTCCAAATTACTCGCCACATTTCGCAGAGTTTCGCAGTTGTCAAGATGAAGTCAAAAATGACTTCCATTTTTGGTCGCGTTCGCGATGCATTGTTTTCTATAAATAATTAAAAAACGACAAGTCTTCAAAGATTGTCTTTTATCATAAAAATAGAGTTGATAAAATGCATTAAACACGTGAGAAAACATTTTTAAAAATGTAAATTTTTGCCATTTTTTTTTTCATTTAAAGTCGTACGAATGTCGAGTTCGCGATCCTGGAAATACCCATATGTATGCTACAACTGTAATGTAAATGGCAGAGTCTGTAGTTCTGCAAACTCATCAACAGTTGAGGTCAAGTGCTACTATATGTAGCAATTGAAATGTTCCACTTTAGCTATATATGTAGTTTCCCCGGACAAATCGTTACAATTTTACAGCCATTTGACGTTGTCTAATTATGTAAATGTGTCATTTATTTGAACACCCGCCACGCAGCATTGAAAACCGGTCGGATACCCTTGAACAATGCCATTTAAAATTAATTTTCAATTAACTTGCTGCCAGCTCAGCTGTTATAGACGAGAAAAGGAACTTCAATAGTATTTCCGGTGCTCAAAGTAAAAGATACTAAATGAGTTTGGCCAACAGAGAGAGAGATAGAAAAGTTTTACCCGAGTGCACAATAAATTGAGTTTTGGGCTTAAGGTATCCAGGCAATTAATACAATGGGCTCGGTCAATGTGCCTACTATTGTGAATGATACTAATTTCATTTTAAGTACCCAACTTAAACGAGTCTCGAAGACAAAAGATTCCGTGACAATTTCACCAACTGAGCCCGAGCTTCAATTGAAAACTCAAATGCCAACTAAGAAATTTCTCAAGTTAATCCACAAAAGTAACTGTCACAGCGTATTTAACTTTCAACTGCACATCAGCAAGTATATATATATATTTATATATATATATATATATTGCCAGATATAAAGCCCTATTATAGACGATTTGTGTGTAACTTGACAATTCTCTTGGCGGTGCGTCAATTGTGGTTTGAGGAATTTCGCTGCCCTGTGCCTTGACTGAAATCAGAATAAAGTTTGTCTTAGCAGTTCAAGTGCTTGCAACACCTGCGCTCTTTCCACCTGTCTGGCGTAACCTAACTCCCAATGACATACTAATAGACTAAAATAACTGCCTTAACCATGACTATAAAATACCCAATTCCGAATTTAAATATACATATATTAATTTTATCTTTGAATTTTTAAATCCCACATTGCACCCCATTACTTGAATACTTAAAGTAGCTGATTGGAACTAATAAAAGATACAAACATATTTGACGGCGATAGAATAGTGCATAAAGAAAGATATTAAGTTAGCTGAGTCAATTTTGCCAGCAAGGCTGTTATGTAAGAAAATGTATTTCATAGGGTCATATATAATTTAGCCGTTTAGGTTGATTTTTAAAAAAATGTAATGACCTTCTTTAGTTTGTGCACTCTATAAAAAATTAAACTTTGTCCAGGATACTCACACAGACACCAAGAACACTTACATACATCTACTGTCGCTGTCGTGTGTTACTGCTGAATTCCCGTAACGTGAAAGTTACTCAAAATGTGCTTTGAATAGATTTCCATTTGTGTGTGTTTCTGCGACAAAGTTTTAATAGTCTCACATTTGAGTGTCCTAATGATATGCTAAACTGACAAACGAGAGCTCCTGACCCCGCTACTCTCCCACTTTTCCGTGCCTTATCGCACATGTGGGCCAAATTGTTGCGTTTTGCAAAAGTTTGCCATCAACTGAAGCAGGGCTGCATACAGTAACTAAAACCTGAGTGGGACTGGGAGTCGACGGACAAGGTTATATTTACCCTATCAGCGAAAACTAAAATGGCTTGTGGGAAATGGAAAATGGGTGAAAAGTGCTAGACACGAATGCTAACATTGAGGTGTTGAATCTATCAAAAGGGTCTCATTTTCAGATACTATAATTTTAAAAGAGAATGATTTGATCAAAGGTTTATAATAATTTTAATTTATCCAAAATTTAACACCAATTAAGGATAGCTAATGAAAATAGAATAACAGCTATTCTGCTATTAATACTCGATTCTACATTAACAACATTAAATTTGTATTATACCTGTTACTAAAAAAAAAGTAAAACGTTATATTGTATTCGTTGAAATGTATTTAACAGGTGGAGGAAAGCATCTCGTGATCTTGATCAGCATCAACAGCCGAGTCGATTTAGCCATGTCCTACTGTGTCTTTACTTACAAGTATAAGCTATCATCATATTTAATTGCAACAAGATGGTCAAACAGATCAATGGTAACGGCTTATTAAAGTCTTTAAGCAATATATCTACCTAAAAGTATTTAAATAAGTAACGGATATCCTTTAGTCAGAAACTCGACAATAGCCTTGCTTTATTTTAAATAAATTATAAATTCTCGGTCAACTTTATCATTTATGAATAGGGAGTTTTCGTCAAAATTCAAGCATCAAGTTAAAGAAGGCACCAGATTCCACATTATTAACTTTAACTGGGTTTCAATCGTCTTTTAATTGAAATAGTTCTTAGCAAGGATACAAGCCTGTTCTGTAAGGTAAGGTTGAGGTTTTTAGAGATTTCGAGCTAACTCTAAAATTGATTTTGAAGGTTTGCATAGTTTATTTTAATTTATTTGAACTTTATTCATAAACAAAGGTGTCAAGCTTTGAAATGTTTTTAAAACTTTGAGTACTCACCTTGCCCAAATTGACGAAACCATGTTCCTTGGCAACGGCATCGGCGATGCCATTGTTATCACCGTTCGGTATGTGGACCGCCCAGGTGTGCGTATAATGGCCAGAATCTCCGCCAGCGCCAGCTGAGCGGCCGCTGTTGGCGGTTAACTGGGCGCTGTTGCTCCCGCTGGAGGTTTCATAGTCCAGGACGTAGGGCGGCAACAGTGGCGACTGGGCGTGGCCGGCTTCCACTTTGGGGGCAACACTGGCGGCCGCGAAACCGACATTAAAATTACATAAAAAAACTACGAAACTAAGTTGCAAAATTAGCAGCAATGCAGTTAACGCATACGACGTTGGCGTCGCTGTCGACGTCGACGTCGCTGTCAACGTTTTAGAATGTCTGCTGCGATTGCATTTCGTTTTGTTGCGTTGCGTTGTTAAAAAACTAGTTTTGAATAAATTGCAATCGAAATTGAAATTTGTTGTAATATCACATTCAATGATTGTTTGTTGTTGTTGCTGATGCTGTTGACACAATGTTGCTGCAACAAGTGATGTTGCATTTGGTTGACAAGTTCTTTTGCTAGCAACATGTTGCCTCAATTGTGCGATGCGTTCTTGTTGACTGTGTTTCCTGTTGTTGATGTTGCTGCTGCTGTTGTTGTTGTTGTTGCTATTTGGCTGCCTGCTCCATCGCACGACGTCGTTTTTCATTGTGCGTTCGATTTCTGTTTTATTGTATTGAAGGCGTGGCAGTGCTGCTTATATGTATATGTATGTGTTTGTGTGTGTATGTGTGTTTGTGTCTTCTGTATGTGCGTGTTTTAATGTTCTTCGGTATATAAAGACTCCTCACAGCTGCCGTTTCCAACTTTGATCCTGACGTTGAGTAGCTGTTGTAATCGCTTTAGTGTCGCATTGGAGCTGCAAATAGGACACATGATTGAGATTTACATTAGCATTACATGTAATTGCTTTAATGTTAAATGCTTTGCTTAACAAATAGTGTTTGAAATTGGAAGGACAAAGCAAATTCCCTGTCAGTAACTTTGGATAGTTAGCATTATTGATCAATGATGTGGAAATGTGAAGAATATTTTATGAATCAAAACAAACGCAATTATTAAACTGCCTAAAAGTATGCACTGCATTTAGATAATATACATATTTGGCAAAGTTCAGTTAAATGTTAAAAAAGAGATACGTTCAAATTTGACATTAATTTCTATGCAATTTATATTTTAGAATTTAATAGTAGTATAAGTAGAAAAATTAGCATAAATTGGTATAAGAATATATAAATGTATTGCCAGGTAAGATATTATTACAAATATACTACTACAACTAGCATATTTGATGAGTACTAGTAGTTTATGCAGCAGAATATTTTAAGTACCAAAAGTCGTACCATATTTTAGAAGTAAAGACAACATATGTTGCTAAGCCTTAGCAGCATGTTGCTAAAAATGAAATTAAAATACACTAAGTTATTATTATTTATTAATACACCCATCATCTCCATGTTACGCACACAGGGTATATAAAGTTAATTGCCTGCAAATGACACATCCAATTTGTTAGCAAATGTTCCGAAAAGAACTCAAAGCCCCTGGAAACAGCGCAACAAACAGTTTCAACGAAACTCTCCTCATTAGCAGCTGCCGGCCAAGAAAGAAAATGAATGAAAGCAAAGCAAAAGAAAAAAAAGAAGTCAACAAATTGCAAAGAGCCTCGATTATGGCAATAGAATGTAAGCCATTTCATTTGGTTGGTTGGTGCCAAAGCAGAGCTCATGGCAAATGTTGTCAGGCAGATTCCGACAGATTTTTGGCATTGGCAAACGTTTCGCTGGCGGGCCCAAAATCACATTGATTGTCGCCCCGGCAAACAAGTTGGCATTGCAAATGAGGCTTACAGATGGGCCAACTGGCTTTTGACTAATGCCATTGTCAAAATATGCCCATGACTGATGATGCCCAGGGACTAACAACAACAACAACAACAACTAACACTGACAGCCATATTTCGATGCTATTGATTGAGCATTTCTGGATTTGCAGTAGGCGCGTAATTAATACCAAATGCCAATGGGAGACAGCGGAAATGCCCAGCAGCAGCAACAGTCACAGGCCAGAACGGAAGTTCCGACTGACTGACACAGTGTGCAATGTTGGGACATGGTAATCAATAGCCAAGTGAATGGGAAATTGAATTTCCATACTACAAAGTGCCTAAAAGTAGGCAACTCAAAATATTTTATAATCGGGAACTTGTCTATAGCCTTCCCGCTTGTTCTTAAAAAGTTCACAGAAAAAAATTTCAGATTGTTGGTTAATTAAAAATCAAAATGGGAGTGCAAAACAAAGTACAAATTTTAATTTCAATAGTAAATAAACTTAAATTAAAACAATTATTAATAAATACAACAGAATTTGCATTGATTATAGATATTTTGTGAACAAATAATGCATTGAAAGTAGAGTTGAAACAACAATGTCGACATAGATATTTTTAAATTAAATTAATTCGGAATTGGGTTGAAAAACCAATGCAATGCATAATGTAATTTGTGTAGAATGTCGGTAAGAAAAAGGTATTCTGACTCCACCTTAATTGATGTATTCCAATTCCAATTAAGCAATCCTTAAAGTTTTGCGACAAATTAGACTAAAATTGGTATGTGGCTGTTGGCAATAAATAAAGTTTGGTCCTTTAAAGAAGTCATTAAAAACTTGAGCTACAAAGTTTTTGGGGTCCAACTCGAGAGCCAGTCAAAGCCCAATTTCCAATGCTCTCTCTCTCTCTCTTATCAACTGAATGCACACACACACACATTCTTATTACAAAAAAGGGATCTATCGAGTTTTACGTGCAGATTGCGTCCCTTGTGTCTTTTGTGCGCGACTTCCGCATTGAAGAAATCGTTGTCATGGGCAACAGTCAGAGCATCCCTCGTACACAGAGAAAAAAGAGACGTACTAAAGTCAATTGCGAATGAACTCGAATTGAGTACTTTTGATACTTCAAATTTATACTTGACTTAAGTTCGAATAACTGAATTACATAAATTGTACTAATAATCTTGATAAGAGCCACAAATCTTGAATCAAGTAAAATTACTAAAAATGAGTACCATAATTCTTAATATAAGTGCGCGACTCAGACTCGACTCACAGATCAAGTTCATAAAATCTTCAATTAATATATTTTATTCATATATCTTTTTAACGTTTGCTGGCTTAGAATTGCCTAATGCTTCTTGCTTTTCTGATATAAGGTGCATGTATGCTTAAATCAAGTTCATATGCACTCAATTCCGGAGTTAAAAGGACTTGAATCAAGTTTAAATTGTGCTTTCTTTTAAATTTATTTAAGTTTAAAAATACTTAAATTTTGTACTTGTACAAAATACTTGTTTTTTTCCACTGTGTAGATACGTAGAGTACGACTTCCTGTTGACTGACACGACTTTTGCTTCCATTTGCAGATGCAGCTGGTAAACTTTCGACGCGACATTGACTGACGGCATTTGTCAGTGGCAGACACAAAGTAATCATTACTTGGCGAGCGCATTACGTCTGCACTTCACTTCCAGTGCACGGGCCAACTAAGCGTATACTTAATAATAAGAAAATAAGTGCCTGTCAAAGCGTGTGCTAGTGATGAAACATACAACACACCCATCACACCCATCGCTCCCTCACATGCCAACGAAAAGTGCAAAACGGTGTCAAAGTCAACGACAAAAGCGAAGGAAAAAGGAAATGAGGGGAAAGAAGGAAAAGGGAGAGGCAAGTGCAACTGGCGATGACGTCGCTCCGTCTGCAACACTCCAAGTGTAAAGTGTTGCAACGTTAACTTGACAACTTGAGACAAATTGAGACGTTGTTTTCCCTTTTTAGCATGAGTAGGACGCGAACAAAACTTTATGCGGTCTTCTACTTACAGCATCATAACATACATATATACAAATATTGGAAAAACTTCTTCGTCAAGTTTGTGTGTCTACTTTATTTAATTTTTTATAAACTAATCGATGAGGTAAAACAATTAAATAACTCGATTAGAGTTTGACTAACGGACTAGCTAGATTTAGACTGGATAGAAATAGTTTAAGTTGATATGGGCATTTACACAGAAATGTCAATTGGGCTAAAAACTTAAAATTGATTAAAAATTCACATCTTGTGAACCATATTCAAGTTATTTATTTAAACTATATATATGATAGAAGAAATTTACTAGGAAGAGCATACCGATTCTACATTGGAATAAACTCAGTTTAAATATATTTTTTCTTATACATTGACTTCCCAAATTAGACCGTTTGTATTCTATCGATTACACTAGGTAAGATAGTATAATTCGTAACATGTGAACTATTTTAATACATATTGAAAGTTTAATTTAAAACATGGTTTTCAACCAGTTTTCGACTTATAATTTAAAAAAAGAGAGACAGAAAAAACATAAATATATTTTGAAACCAAATGTCGCGACACTAACTAAAATTAAATAATACAAAATCTACTTAATATTTTTGAATTAATTTTAAAATGCCTTGGTTTTTTTAAATTATTTTGAAAACGAACCATTGCGTACTAAGGATTTTATATAAAGTGCAAACTTCGGTAATAGTTTTTGTACAAATAAATATACAAATAGGTTGATAAAAAGCTTTGACATGTGCGTGGCCTATTATTTGAGCATCCATCAATTGAACTGCTTAAACATGCATCAATCAATTCTGACCAAAAACGAACAACTCAAATTCCAATTAAGCCAAGGCTAAGCTAACTAAATTGAACGTCAAGACAAAATAAAACAAAGCAAGAAACTGACGAGTAAAAGAACAAAGTCAATGATGACGATAGCTGGCAAAGGAGAAGAAGGAGAATCAAAAGTTGAGCTTGGTAAGAACTGCAGGCAGTTTTGGTGAACACAGTTTGACACTTGGTTGCCTTTGTGGTTGCCAAAGGCTATGGAGAAGAAGAGAAGCTTGTGGGATTGCGGGCCAACATGCAAGTCGGTGCATGTCAAATACAGAATGCAAAAGCCTCGGCAACGAACTCGAGAATCTGCACTTTGTAAACCGATGCCAAAACACATTAAGCTTATGCCTTTTGAAGACGCCAGCAGCGGCAGTTAACAGCTTAAAAAGGCAACAAGAGTCAAAAGCCAGCAGCTAACAAAAAAAAAAGTATAAATGGAAACAAATGGGGAATAGGCAAAAGTGGAGCAGGAAAGAGACAGAGAGGGAGAGAGAGAGAGAGAGGAGAGATTGCAACGCCTTTTGTTGACGTGTTTGTTGTGTTTTTCTTAGCATGGCTTTTTAGTATACATGTATATGGTGGCTCTTAGCCGACAGCATCCTCGTGTGGTCGCTTTACTTGTTTAATGATAGTTTCCACAAAGCCAAATATGCAGTTTTCTAACGCAAGAGGCAGCCATATAATTTTTTTTTTGGTGTGAGCCAAGCCGCAATCGCGGCTGCTGCAACTGGAGCACAAAGTCAACAACAAACGAGCCCGGTTAACGCCCGCAGAAAAGCGGCTACCTCTTTTTATCTCACTCTTCACTCTCTCTCCCTCTCTCTCTCTCTTTCTTCACTCTCTTGCTCTCAGTGAATAGGCAGGCAGGAAAAAACATTAAGAAGAAAAGTGCAGCTGAGGTGGAGGGTCAGGAGGGAAACCAACAGCATTCAACCAAAGTGTCAGCAAAGCAACAAGATGAGATGCAAAAACGCCAAGCCAGCACGACAATTTCTAGTATACCCTGTAAATATCTTGTGGCATATTGAATGTTGTATATACATTGGCCGGCATATTTATTTTGACAACATTTAACGTTAAATCTACTCATAATTCGAACGTACTTCATGTACATTTTGGCATCAATGGAAATGTCATTTAAAATCCGTTTGAATGATAAAAAACTTTCCTTAACCCATTAAGTACCCATTGAAAATTTTAAATTCTTGTAAAGGTCTATTTAAAAACTTTTTCCTCGATTTTTTAAAAAAAAATGTTTTGACGCAAAAAAATTCTTCAAACAATTCTTATAGTGACTGCAATTTTCAAAAATCTCTTCGCTAGTATTTTTTCTGATTTTTTGAAAATTGCTAAATATGACTATTTCAACCCATTTTTCCTCCTTGTCATACAAAAGAGTAATTTTTACCTATGGGGCAGAAGTAAAAATTAAATTTTGTTTTAAAATACGATGAACACACCTTATGCTTAACCGAACCGAAATTAACCGTTATGCATTAATCGGTTTTTTAACGGTTATTTAAGTTGGAGTAATTTCGATTTTTAAGTTTTGGTATAGTAAAAGAGTTTTATTTTGGTTACGGTTCCAGTTACGGTTATCAATTTCAATCGGTTAATACCGGTTAACGGTTACGGTTATAATCAATACTTTTATTCAATTGCATTGGCTTTGCTAAGCAGCATCTTCTGTAATAATTTTAGGGTATTTTAAAGTCCTGTACTATTTGACTAAATTCCGTTCTCAAGTCTTTGCATACAAAGCGGGAAACAAAAGCTGCTGCATACTTTTGTGCGTGACTGTAAAGAGGCTATACATTGCAAAATGCCTTAGCAAATCAGCTAATGGTTGAGCTAAAAGCGAGAATGATTTATTGTTGTTGTTTCCCTTAAAAAATGTTTTGGAAAACTGAAACTGAAAAGCAAGTACATTTAACTTTTCTTACGTAAATGCATTTTGTTTACAGTTTAAGGAAATTCTTTAAGCTATTAATTCGCGTTCTTTCATAAAAAATAATATTTTTCTTTAATGAATTTGTTACGTTCAAAGAAAATCCATTAAATTTGTCTTTGTTTCATTAAAATTTTCATTTTAAATTGTGCCTGTGTTAATGAATACTTCAATTTGAGACTGCATTAAGAATTTCATCTTTCTCATCCAAGAAATGATCAACAGAAATGTAATTATTTGGCCAGAAGCTTCACTCTGTGCATATTCTGAAATCAACTGAGCTCAGTGCATACATATATGTATGTATATCCAGATTAAATTGTTAAGCGGCTCGAGTAATTTCATTAAAATGAATATTTTCATTCAAAAAGAAAGTAGCGTAATAACAATGGAAAAGAAATGAATTGCCAGAAATGTGTGTGGAGGATGGCAAAGGAGAAAACAGAAACAGAAACAGGAAAATATGCAATACAATTTTCGTTACACGCAAGAGAACTTAATTGATTTTTTATGGTCATGGTCAGGCATAAAATGAATGATAAATAACGTGCAATGTTTTACAATTGCTTCATATGAAACCGTAAGAAATTGCAAAATGGGAGAAACGTAGACAGCATCTACTTTCATTTGCGAAATTAACTCCAAAAAGATGGCTGACTGACAGTTTCATTCAGCACGTTGAATAACGCTTAATGCAAGTCTTTACAAATATTATATTTATGCAAAACAAAGCTAGCGCCATCAACAATAAGAACAACAAAAACAACTGCTCCTCTTTGCCTCAAGTGCAACCTGTAAAGAGCCTCTCAACATCCATAACTCAACTTTACTTCAACTCCAAACTCGCTGCTCACATAGTACAACAACGGCTGCATAATTATTACTTGAGTTTGAGTTCCCTTTTTGTACAATTTAACGCTAAAAGCCTAGGATAAAAGACATTCTCAATGGAGCAAGCAGTTTCAGAAATACTCTTGCTAAATGATAAATGAGTGTTTATACACTGTTACAAAAAATCAAATGTTTTACTTTAACAAAACAAGTGTGAGAAAAATGTTCTTTATTTTTAAAAATTACTGTTTTTTGGAAGCATTTTTTAGAGAATACTTTACATAACATAAAATATCCTAACTATATTTATATATAATAAAATCAGAGCATATGTGTGAAAAACTTTTAAAATGCAACTTTTCTTTTACCTTTTATGATCTACGAACCACATATTTTAAGCAATTTCAACATATGACTTTAATAAAAGATTTCTAGTTATTTGGATAAATGTGCATTTTAGTTTAGCTAATATAATTTATTTATTTACTTTAAATAATAATTTAACAGATATTTTTTTTAAAATGATTCCAAAAAACGTCAAAAGGGAATATAATAATCTTTACGATAAGGTATTGTTATTTATTTTATACTGATCAAAGTTCCTTGAGGCTTATTACATTAATCAATATAAACAAAATTATTTATAAGATAGCCAACTTCATAAGAAAGTTGCGATGCCTTTGTATACAGAGTAAAAATGTCTCTCGTAGGAAATGTCGTTGGCAAGTTCACGTTGCGAGTTGCATGTTGCAAGCTGGAATCGACGTGAAGATAGGAAACAGTCACTTGCTACTTCTACTTGCCACTTGCTACCTGCCACTTGATGCAGGTGGCGCGTTATGGCACTTTGGGTGCTTTGGGGCAATGAGGAGGCGACACTTGACAGCGTTTTGACTTTGGCGTGCAGCATTTTAAGCGTGACAATCAAAATTAAAATGCTGCCAATTTGACGTTTGCCGCAATTAAGACTGTCACACAAAATCTAAAAACCAAAACAAAATACACTGATTTTCTACATCATGTAGAAGCAGCAAATCACATTTCTTGTGGCACTCATTTTGTGGCATTATTTTGTGAACGAAATGTAAATCAACAAATCAACAACTTAATATGCGCACATTTTGCGCCAACAACAACAAAAAGAACAACAACCACAACAACAGTAATAGCATCAGCAGAGCATCAGTTACCAGGGCAAAAAAACCAAATCAGCAAACACACAAAACGATGTTCGACAGCGATATATCCTGTAATAAGAAATGCTTACAATCTAAATATGTTTGCCGCTACTGATATATCAGCTAGTTTAACAATATAAAAAAGTGGTGTCCAAAATGCCAAAAGTTTATTCCATGGGATAGGAGCTCATAGTTCTGCCGGCGTCGCAGCCGACACACGTACAGCGAGAGAGAATACGTGTGTTCTATAAATAGCACATTCTGCGGCTTGTGCTCCCACGACGCGTGTGTTTGGCATTCTATTCTCTCATGGTGCTTCCTGATGTCAGTCGCTGATCTGAGCTCAATGAGGAGAGGCCGTACAGCGCAAGACTTTTATCATACACTGCAACTAATGCTTTGCTCTCTTTACGCCGCCAACTGTAACGATGCGACAGCTCGAATATGCATACATTTTATTTTTTTAGTGTAAAGCAGTAGAACAAGCGCAATTTTTGATTGTGTGAGATTGGACACCACTGATATAAAATATAGAGACTGTTTATTTTTATAGCACTTCTAGGGTATCTATTTAACTTTGCTGCGCGGGCACAAAGAGTACCATAGTTATTAGTATGCACAGCATGCTGCACACTACATTTTTAGAGCATGGGACCCCACGAGTTGTTTGCTAAAATTTATGCTCGTCTATTCATTGCTTGCTCTACGTAGCTGCCACTTTACATCTCACCCCATCACACTCCATTTCTCTTTTTTGCTCCTGCCTGGCTTTTTCTGTGCCAATTTACACCACGCACAGTTTTTGCGGCGCCGCATGTCGTACTTTCAATTAAACTTGGCGCCAAAATGTATTCAACGATTTTAGCTGCTCTGTTCGATGCACTTTGCTAACGTCCTGCTGATTTTCCAGAGATTAAATATTGCCCACTGGCAAATGCACTGCCAAATGTCACTAGCAATATGACCCAACATTTCTGTCTACTGTATATGCCCAGAAAAAAGTTTAAAATCAAATATAAGCAAGAATTTCAGGAAAGTTTGAACTTGTTTCTTTTTCCACTCTATCCATTACAAATGAATACCACAAATTATTCGTTACTTTTATCAAAAAACTAAAAATAATTAAATAATAAAAAAAAATTAAATACTTTTTATAATATAAATTGTTTTAAATTATTGATACTTTTTGGAGTTTTTTTATTTGGCTTTTTTGTAATTTTGGATAATTGATATATTTGAAATAAGTTTGTATTTTCAATTTATATTATAAAAGCATTAAAAATATGGATAAAATAAATAAAAATTAAGTTATTACTTCATATTATTTTTAAAAAATAAAAATAAGAGTAAAATTAATGTGAATGAAAAAAAAAATAAATACAAAACGATTCTGTCATAAGATATATTCTTAAAATCATAACTTAAATCAATTATTTGATTCAAAACCAATTTAAAAGTCGGAAGAAATTTGTTTAATTGGTTTCTCGCTTTTATTTTAGCTTTTTTTTTTTCGTCGATATATCACAATCAAATTGTCATAAAGTTTATACCGTTGGCTTTTCGAGTTTGCAACGTCAATGAAAATTCAACCGTAAAGCCAAAAAGCCTCGTGTAAGGTTGTGCCACAACACAACACATCACAACACACACTCACGCACAGAGAGGTGTATGTGTGTGTGTGTGTGAGTGTGTAATTTAAACAATTAGAAAGTTGGCGCTTGGTTTTCTGTTTGCTTCATAGTTCAGAATGTTGCATAAAACTTTTCGTGTTGTTTTATGTATTTGCATGACAAATTGTACTTGCTGTTGTTGTTGTTGTGGTAACCTGTTTAGCGATGCCAACAACTATTGAGAAAGTTGCTCTTGCTGACATTTTGACAACGAACTCTGTTGTTGCGCTTACTCTATGGCCACGCAGGTCTGTGGCCAATGTTTAGCTGTTAATGAGTTGCATGCCACATTGCTACATCCCTTCTCCTCTTCTCATACAACCCAGCTCCACTCATTCAGTTGCTCTTCAGTCACACACATATTTGCACACACAGCCTCGTAAGCAGCTGCATCCTGCTGCTGATGCAGCACAATGCAACAACTCAAGCCCCTCCCCTCCGCCTTACCCTCTTTATTCACTCCTTTCCTCGTGGTCCTTAACCCTTAAGCTCGTTTGAGTGCACAGCTTAGCGTCGCCATGTTGCATGCATCTACATCTACTCGTCCTGCCACATACAGTTAGCTGACACATCCTGTCGCGTACAGTAGAACCTCATGCATATGCAAAAATTGCTCACTTCGAGTGATCAGACTCAAATAACACTAGTCAACATATTTTAAGCGCATTTTCACAATACAACAACAAAAATCGGGATTTCATTTCACTGCTGCAACAGAATTACATTTAAATAACAACAAATGGATACTGTTCAACCTATTTATACCCTGTAACTGCAGCTGCTCAGTTCGTTCAGTTTATTTTCTTTATATAAATATTTATCAGTGTACAGGGTGTCTAAGCAGTCAAAGCACTCGTTGTATCTTCATTTGTCTGTTTTTTAATTCCCATTTTTTGTCACACTTTTTCATAGAATTTTCTGTTGCTGGGGAATTTGAATTCCCGCTGACAGCAGAAAATACTAATTTTTGGTTATTAGCGGAATGTCAAAACAAATGACAGCGGGGACTTTTCAGTTTTACATTTTTCCACATGCAATTTTAGTCAGTATTAAAATCTTTGTATAATCAAAACATTTTTACTGCCAAAAGGCTTAAAATGTTTTCTCTCATCAGCTTTCACACAAAACAATTTGTTTTTAACGCTCAAGCTTAAAGCGTAGTGAAAGAATATAAATTTGAATGGAATGTTTATTTAAAATTCAGTGTACATTTCACATTTCTCTAATTAAGATATCAAGTTTTTGTAACTTTACAAATAATTGTTTATTAAAAACGTTTTACCAAACGGAACAATATTTAAGATTAAACGAAAGCTTTGATGCCCAAGCAAAGAATAAAAATAAGTTTAATTGGTAGACATAAATTTAAATTCCGATTCATTTAAAACTTTCTCTACAGATTTCAAAAACTAGTATAAAACATACTTTTAATTTATGTAATTGAATAAAATAGAACGCGCCTCACTCGTTGAGCCAAATATTTCAATAAAATTTATTATTTATGTAAGTGCCATACATTTTATAAATCCAAGCCATTCTTAGATACCAAATCATTCGCCTTCTTTCGCCATTTGTCATCACGTTAAGCACACAAACTATAAGAAAAGAAATAATAATAATGGCCAATAAAAAAGTCAGCAAAATATTTCGAAAATATAAAAAAAGACAAGAGAAAACATGTCTAAGGACGAATCGGGGGAAATTTGTTGAGAAGCCGAACAATAACAAAAAGAAACAGTGCAAATTACATATAATGCACAAAGCACTCAGCGCCCAAAAGTATGCAACGACATTTGAAAAGAGCTGCAAATGCAGCGCGCAGCTTTAAATGAAACGAATGAAACAAATTGGTATGCAAATGTGTGTGCGCACAAAAAGAAACCGTAATAATAAAATAAAATATACTATGCGACAGCGAAGGCAACAACGAAATGGAGTAGAGGTTGAGGACAGAGAAAGCTGCTTGGATAAAGCTGCGACTTCCACTTCCGCGAGCTATTGTGTGTGGACTCTTTCTCCTTCTCCTTTCTTGACAACTGCAACTGGCAGCTGGCAGCTGGCACTAGTCAGGCAAAACAGTCGGCTGCAAATCAGGTTCATAATGTTTCCGGTACAGTTGCTACAAAAGAAGAAAAATATTACGTATACGCCTACGACGCGCTATCAATAATTTTACAGCAGTTTATGGTTAGTCCTAATAAAACCAAATTCAATATTTTGTATGCAAAAGAAAGAGCACACAAAATTCACTACGGAAAAATACCCTATACAAAATATTACGTATTCGTAGTGGTGTTTATTATTTAAAAATCTTATTTGATCTGCAGTTAATAGCTCAACTAGTACATATTCTACAATTGTATGTGAACAGCAATAGGCAGACTGAAGAATATTTATTTCACAGATTAGCCGAGCTGTCTTAAGATATTTATCAGAGCATTACCATTATTATTATGCCAACAGGGTATATGAATGCCAAGACGTTGGAAAAATGTTCTGGCCAGAACAAAAAGCGTAAAACTTTTGCACGGAATTCAATTTGGCGTAACTTTCTAGCTTGCCTTTTTTCCATCATCATCTGGCGGACTTTTTAGTATGCGGCCGAGGAAAGTTTTCACATTGATTGAAATGTGACGGCAGCATACACACACACACCAACTCACATAAATACATAGTATATATTTATCTAAGATATTAGGGTGTGCAAATTCAGTTGTTGAACTAATGAGCAGCAGTCGCCCTCAAAGTTCAAAATGCTGGAAAAAATGTTTGTTGGCTGGGCCAAAGTCGTGACAGCCATAAAGAAAACTTTAAATGATTTTCCGGGGTCTCAAACTCGCCAAATGTTGTGGAAGTTTTCACAAAGCATTTGAACTGAACTTAAACTGGTCCACGCTCAAAGCGGGTAAAAAAAATGTGCATAATGAGGCGTATAAAATGTCAGTTGAAAAGGTTAGACAGTTCAGAGAAGAAAGTAGAGAAAAGAATCAAAAACTGATCTATAATATATTTACTAATTTATAATTAACTACTGTATATTTATGCTTTTTTATAAAAGCTAAAGACGACAAAAATGCTGCAAAGAAATTCTCTTTATTTTGCTCACAGAAATCTTTCTAGTGTTTCCTTTTTAAAGTGGCTAGAGAATGACTTGTGAACTTGTTGTCAGGCACTTTGGTTATTGAGCCTCAAAAAACGACGTCAATGAGGCGTAAATGGCTTCAAATGCGAAAAATTGAGCTCGAAAAGATTTGCTACACTCAAAAATGCACAAAAGCAATCAATGAATGAGGCAAAAGCAAAGAATGAATGAACAACAAGGTAAACAACAGGCATTAAAATGCCCACAAAAAAAAAAAAAACAAAATCAACAAGCAGGACAGCTATAACAATGACGATGATAATGATGTTGATGATGATGACGATAATGATGCTGACGTTGATGATGATGTTTGAGATACGAATGGGAATGGTATGTGTGGGATCAAGCGTTGTGTTGTATCTCTTTTTTTGTTTTCTTTCTTTCTGAATGGGCTGCCATTCAGCATCATGACTTAATAAATACGTGGACAGGTGAGGGCAAGTGGACAGCTTGGCCAGGTGTTAGCTGCCTGCTTGCAGCAGCAGCAGCAGCATTTGCGCTTGATTGCTCACGAAATCGACAAAAATGAAGTTGAAAATCCGTTGAAGCCGTTTTTGGTCCGCCTTCCATCCATTCATCGTCCGTCACATCCACACGCAAAACTGATTGATGCGCCTGATTGAATGAAACTCCCGAGTCGAGCACAGACAATAAAATGGTAAAAGTGTGTTCACAGCTGAGGCAATCTCTTTTCCGTTTTCGTTATTATACCCGTTACTTAAAAAATAAGTAAAAAGGTATATTGTATTCGTTGAATTGTATGTAATAGGGAGACGGAAGCATCTCTGACCCAATCAAGTCTATATATTCTTGATCAGCTTCAACAGCCGAGTTGATATAGCCATGTCCGTCTGTTAGAGACTTTGAGATCTAGAGCAACCAAGTTTAGCACACAGACTTCTATAAACCCCACGCATGCCCGCCTCCGCAAGCCACCAAACACACAGTTTTTAGAATATTACGTATTTTTTGGTAATTACCGTTATCTATTAGTACAGGGTGGCGCAAAAGAAGTCATCCGATGTGGTTTGGCTCTCATTTTTTTTCTAAATGAAAAATTTTGATTCTGTTTTTTGATTATGTTTATTCGAACCTTAAGAATTTTATTGGTTTAGGCGAGAAGATGACATCGGCCAAGTGTTCGCTGCCAGAGCTCATGACCATACGCCCGTTTTATGGCATTTTCCATCACTTTTGCCAGAACTTCGGGCGACAGGTTCTCGCATTCCTGGCGAATATTTTCCTTAAGGGCTTCAAGAGTTTGCGGCTTGTTGACGTGAACCTGCGACTTTAAAAAAACCCCATAAAAAGAAGTCTGGAATGGTTAATTCGGGTGATCTGGCCGGCCAGTGCAAATATCAAAAACGAGAGATAAAGCGGTTATTATTATTACATTATTACAATTATTCTGCGTTCTTGGGGAGTGTATCGCTCCATGGCTTATTCACTTGTATTCTGTATCTGTCTAGTCCACAAATGTCAAAACAGATTTGACATTGGCGGCCATTTGCAAAAATGAGAGCATCTTCCAATAGGGTGACTTCTTTTGCGCCACCTTGTATAAGCTATTATCCTACTTAGTTTCAACAAGATCGGCAAAACAGAACGGTAGTAATGGCTTTTTTCAGTTTTTAAACAATGTATGGGCCTAAAAGTATGCAATCAAAAATATTTTATATATTTTTAAATAAGTAACGGGTATTCTATAGTCGGGAGCTCAACTAAAGCCTTTTCCGCATGTTTCTTTTTGATTTTTATATAACACGCGCACAACAATCACAATAAAAGGTATGGCCACCCCTTGTCTGATGATTTCCGATGACTGTCTGTGGCTTATTCTTCCCGCTCATCCTTTACTCATCCTTGTTCACATTAAACAGTTTGCCGGCATGCACAAACATGTCTGCGGCGCCGCCATTTTTATTTGCCATTAAAACATGTCTGCCACACCGCTGTGGCAACAATGGCGAAATATGTTTCTAATTGCCATGGAATCCAAAAAAAAAAAAAAAAAGTAACTGGGCAAAAAAACTTTTTTACATTTTCATTTTGTACTTTTCCAAAAAGACGTGCCATGATTTTTACTGCCTGTTTTACTCAGTTTCCACTTGCGTTTTTCATTTTCCAATGGGTATAAAAGATGAGTGTAATCACATTCAAATGAATATCATGTTATGCATATTGATAGGCTCTTGTCTAACAGATGTTGAAATTGATATGTGCATAAGGGAAATGAATTCAATTGTGTTTGGGTTTGCACTTTACCTGGTTTTATTAAAATACCAATATTGTAATGTCTGTGATGCTTACCTGAAAAGAAAATAATTTAAAAATAAGAGATTAGTACGTTTTGAAATGCTAGTTAAATTAAATTAATTTCTAACTTTAGAAAATATGCAAAAATATTGTTTCATTTCCTAAAAAATATTTTTTCCTTTTAGAATTAAATATTCTTATATACAAAAATCAATAACAGAACATAAAATTCTCCATTTAAGAAAGAAATTTCAAATCAGAACTCGAGTTGACAGTTTATGGAATTTCAATGGAAAATAATATTTGCATAGCAAATGACAGCCAAAGACATTGAGGGGGGGAATATATAAAATTATACAAATAAACCAATAAACGAATGGCATAAATAAAGTAAGTGGCAATAGATTTGCATTTGGAAAGGCTTACTTACGACTATGCAAAACAGTAGTTCAAATGCTAAAGGACAACGCAGCAGCGGCAGCAGCAGCAAACATTGCGTATACGCAATGGGGAACATTCAATTACAAGCTAGCTTTTACAGCTTACCACGCCCCTAAGACAATGTGAATAAGAATGACAATCCGCAGAAAAAGAAGGCGAATAAGAATAAGAATCAAAAGCACTGATGACGCCCCTGGCATTAAAAGGCGCAACTTTTGGCGCTCAAAAAGATAAGTATTGATTTAGCCAGGGCTTTTGTTGTCTTGCGTCTCGTCTTGCCAATGGATTTCTTCTTAGCTAATGCTTTGTCATTGCATTGGATTTTGGCCAGCAGATGCTTATTGAAATGTCAAATGTCACAGCGGTTGTATTGCCATATCATCTACATTTAGATAATATAGAAACTCGCATGCCAAACTCGTTTGCATCACAAAGTGCTGAGCTGTCAAGCTTGAAGTCTTATAGTCCTTTCAACTTTTTTCCTTTATATATGTATGTATATACCCTATACGTACAGTAATTGATTAAGGGGTAGTTTTGGCAGTAGGCTGCAACAAAGTTGACTTGGAAATTATATACAAATCTAACCACATCATGTGTATGTAAGTACAGGGTAGATAGCTCTTGAGCATAACATTCTTGTTTGTTTGCTCTTTGTCTTTGCTTTGCTCTGCTCTGCCCGGGGGCCCTTTTTCCCAGTTTCGCCAGCTCCTGAGAGTTTTCTTCTTCTGCCTTCCCTCTCTCTCACTTTTTCGCCATCTGTTTTCGTATTGATATTTGTCTTTTGCCGTTTGCCACTAATTCAACTGAACTTGTATGTCTTTCCACTCCATTAATTAAATGTCTAACATTTCGTTTGAGTTTTGCTTTTCAGCCATATTTTGTGGATTCAGGTTGAGTTTTAAATTTGTGTGTGTTTTTGTGTTTTTAACTCCTGCGGCAAATCTGGTTTAATTTCTTCTTCTTCTTCGCTTTGCAAATTGTAAATTTATTAATATTATCTCACAGAATATTAAATATATATAAAATATTTCACTTGCGGCTTCTTTTATAATAACCCACTTAATTGAGCTGAAAAATTGCCACAACCGCAAAGTGATTAACTGAAGAAATCTCGCCGGCTTCTGTCCGGACGGAGACATGTTAAATATCTCATGTTTCCGCTGCAACGGCAGCAATAAATGATAATAATTTCCTGGGTGGTAAAGCGAAAATCATTTTAAATAAGGCATGAAAACGCATTAAAGCAGACACCTTTTACCCAGAGGATAAAAAAGACAGTCAACCTTGCTACCTTACTCCCTTTCACCCCCCGGGTGTAACATTTTCCACACAGCTACGACAACAATAATGTCACCTCGCATTATTTACTTTTTGCCTCATGGTTGTCCACATAAAACACAACTTGTTTATTTTATGTCTGAGCAAAAAAATTATATACAGGCCTGTTCCGGTTTTCACTTTCGGCAAGATTTTGCGAAAGTGAATTTCCCTCACTTGTTCCGGTTTTCACTTTCGGCAAGATTTTGCGAATTGAATTCACGTGACATTGAGCAAGTGAGTTTGAATTCGGAAGGGTTTAATCGATGATTTTGGCATGCTTAGCATAAAATTAAAGTGAAAATAAAATATTTTTAAAATACTTCAATGTTTTGGGAATATTACTACATAATCAGATAAAAAAAAAATATTTTATTTGATTTTTAAATAATTTTTATTTCATCATACCCCAAAATCGACAAGACTCTAACCTAACATTTTTGTCGGATTTGCTCGACCTGTTCTGGTTTCCGCAAATATTTGTGAAAATTAATGGCAACTTTATTAGGGCTGCCCTTGTATATGAAGAAAGTAGTAAATACTTTGGTACATATTTTAAACCACAATTTAAGTGTTTTTATGTATTGCGTAAAATAAAGAATTAAATTTCTTGTTTTTTAAATGCAAGTTTGGACAAAACTGTTTGTAATTTAATGCAAAAAAGAACTGCTTATTTATGTAAACAGCCACTGTGCAACAATTGACAACTCTGCAAAAAGACATTTCCAGCACTGAAATCAACCCGCGCTTTCAAAAATACAAAAGTTTATAACAAAAGTAGGTTTTACCTTTGAAAAATGTTTCGACTTATGATTAAATAAATATTTGATGAATAAATTACAAATTTAATAATTATTTTAACAGGCGAAAATTCTTTTGACGCAAATGTCTGATTCGCTTAGAACATTTTCCAGCACTCTTCTGCAAAAAATTACTCAACACAATGTAGAAGGGAAATTCGGAGGGTAATTCGTAGGAAATGTAAAGGAATTTTAAGGGAAATTCGGTCAAATCTTGCGGACTGAAATTCGCAAAAAACAAGTGAAAACCGGAACAGGCCTGATAATAATAAATAAAAACAAAAGAGAAATTATTAAAACAGACTGTTCTGTTGAACATGCTAATGAACTAAACACCACAAATTCAAAAGAGCGAAATCTCTCATAAGAGAGAAAAAACGAAAGAGAGTAAGACTTTAAATACTTCGCTTAACTCGTGTTTATTGCTTAACCTGCTTGATTAAAAGTCGAATTTGGAGCGAAAACGTAATTCGGAACACTGGAAATTGTTTGTCGCACAAAGTGCTACAACAGCAGATACACGAGACCCAATTTCTCACACACACACAGCATATATAAAGTGATAAGCAGCCGCAGGGTGGACGGCAATGTCGTTGTCTGTCTGGTATGCAAATAAAATTGCGTATACGCCATGTGTATTGCTCTGGCCCGCCGTTTGTTTCCCCGCTTTCTTTGTGTGTGTGTGTGTGTGTGTGTGTGTGTTTGCGGCTGTCGCCTTAAACTTAAGTGTGAGAGCGTGTCTGGGACTGTGTGTGTTATGTCGGTGTTTGCATACATTTTTGGCGAAAATATGTATATGGGATATTGTATCTGGCAAAATTGTTTTTTAAAATGTTGCGTGCCTGGCAGCTGAAATAAAAAATATACAACAACCAAAAGCGAATTTATACGCGTAGGTAATAAAAATGCAATATAATTCCAATATAAACGTTTCAAGTTGGGGGTAGGTAATCTCAAAGTTTGGATTGCAGCAAATCGTGCCGCAAGGTTCGGGTTAGAAAAGCAAACTTCAAGCTATAGCTCTAGAATATACATATAAGGGTAAATTTGTTATAACAAAATACAAACAATTTGAGGTTGACAAATATTCAAATTGAAATAGCCAAACCTTTATTTTATTTTGCAAATAAATTTATATTGATATCGATAGAATCAAATAAATTACTTAAGCTCAAATAAAACGAAATTATATTAAGGCAATGTTCTCCCTTTCCTCCCCCCCTGCATATAAACATTTAGGAGGCAAGCTGCATATGCTTAAAGCTGATAAACATTAACGACATCTCAAAACTCTGCGTGCGCTATAAAAAGAACAACGCAAAACTTTGCAGCGACATCGTTAAAATATTTGCGAAAAGAATATTAACTGACTGTCGCACACACATTAACTGAGTGTGTATGTGTGTATGTATGTATGATGACAAACTGTTGTTAATTTATTTTTATGCTCAATAACAAGTGCTCGACGCGTTCAAGTGGCGCCAATGTGATAACCATAACAATATCGTCAATGGGGTTGTAAATTATAAGCAAAAAAAACTTCATTCAACCCACACACATAGTATTACCCATTTACCGCATAATATATTCCAGCACCTGCTGAATTTTCACAAACAAACTGCTTTAAAGAAAACATTGTCACAACAATTTAAGGCATGTGAAAAAAGGGATTAATAACATCAGCCATACTGTGTTTCCCCACACAATTTCGCAAATATGTATTTACTCACTTACGAATTGAGGTTGCTTAATTAATAGCAAGCTGATTAATTAGTGTTTGTGGCAAGAAATCCAATATCGAAAGCCTTGTTTTAAACTGTGCAGCAATCCATTAAATTACATCACACACTTTACAAAAGATTCCACTCCAAATTGGCGTTAATTGAATTAGTCAAAAGGCAGTGTAACAAAACCACATGAGTTACGATTACACATACTATAATATGGAATTTGCTAATGAACCACAGTGCTGAAATCGATAAGTTAGTATATCTAACAGGAAAACTGAATCATCAAACTGGATGTTTGGATTAAAAAGCACATAATAAAAATTAGAAAATTTAGTTTTAGAAAAGATATTTGTATCCCGCAAGGGAGTAAACTGAGCATAAGATTTATCTATGGTTTAAGCTTTACAACCTCAAATTTGTCATGATTCTGCGTTCTTCATTCTGCGTTCTTAATCGTATTGTTTTTCAATTATTGATAAAATTACATTGCTTCTGCAATTCCCAATAAATTTAAACTTTAAAAATTTTACAGTTTGAATATGATTGTGAAAAATCGCCTATACCAAATACTCATTCAATTAATTTTCATCCAAATGAAATGCCGAGCCGATAAAATTGCATTCAAAAAGAAAATTCTCAAAGGCTTTCTCATCAATGGTTAATGAGCAGATTCATTCAAACGCCTCCATTCATCATCTCATATACTGTAATGTCCGTATCTGTCAGCAGAAGTATTCAGAGGATACAGAAAACTACATAGGACCTTGTCCACTTTAATTAAGTAATTATGTCATGACGTATTTTGCAAATACTTCCCTTCATTTTGATATACAGACTATAACAGAATATTAGTTTGTAAATACATAGCTTGAATGTAAAGTAATACTCATTTTGTGGGCGTGCCAAGCACAAGTAAACAAAATGTTCGTTTACTTTAATTAATACATCGCTGTCGAGCACATAAAATCAATAAATGGACACTAGACTTGGGCAAAAGGCAAAGTAACTAACCCACAACTACCATAACTAAACACCCTTCCTCCCCCCTCATCGACCATAACTACGAATACCATCGATGCCATCACTTAATTAGACTGATTCGGGCCAGAAGAGTTGCTTTAAAATTAGAAATATTTACCAGTAACTGTCTGACATTCTGAAATGCCAAACTAAAATTATGTGCAGATGTGATGGTCTAGAATATACCCTGTTAATATTCATACATCTATTCAACTGCCATACATTTTCAAAGAAAATGAATTCATGTTTCTTACCAAATTTTAAATAATAAACACAAAATATCCAAATACAAATAAAATTAAGAAAAATATATAACCATATAAATCAAGCTTAACAATAATGATAAGTAGTCTCGTTAAATAAAAAACCTAACTTTGTCTTCATATTTTTACTTCAAATTATTAATATACTTATATTAAATATCCTATTAATATGATTTTTATCTTAAATAAAAAAAAATGAAACAAAGTTTCAGATTTGCTAAGCGCCAAACACTCAGACGGCTCACTTTTTTGAACATGGAAAATACGCAAGAGCCAAAAAACAGGAAACTATTACTTAGGCTGGGCTATCAACAAACACAACCGTAAAACCATTTTGTTTTTATATTTTGAAGCTTGAATATGTATCCTATTATTCCAAAAGACAACTAATTTTGAAAAACATTTAGTTTTTGACAACTTTAACTATTAGCCCTTGGCTAAAATTTTCGGATTAGCTTATATACCTTTTTTCGCAAATCTGCAATAACAGGGTATACAAATTCAGGGAAAATATTCAAAGTGGAAAAAGAAATGATAGCATTCAGTGTGGCATGTGTGGCAAAAAGGTTAGAAAATAATAACAATTTCACATTCGTTGTATTCATGCTGTGCACTCATAGCCATATTTGTGAGGTGCACACTTGTGGCAATTGTTGGACAACAACAAATGGACACACCCTCAAACTCTGAAATTTACCAATAATGTCAACGATGCAAATTGGAAAAACGAAGGGTAACCTTTTGAGCTACATACATAGATACATATCTATATAAGAGTATGTGTATATTTTTCGGGTGAAAGAGGAGAATGTGAATAAATGCAAATGAAATGTGAAACTGATAAATTTTCAATTAAATTTGCTGCTTGTTCCACAAGAGCCAAGTCAAGTGGCAAGTCCGGAAAGACAGGGTGCAGTGCAGGGTCAAAATATCTGGGGTACTACACACACATTCAAATGATCATTCAATTACGAAATTAAATTTTCGGAGTGGCAAATCCAATAAAATAATATTAAATGGCAAGGTTTATACCCAAGGCTCAGGTAATTTGCAATCTGATAGACACCCAAAATTATTTGCGAATTTGAATAAATTCAATTTATTAGAATGTTTAGCTTGCAAATGCCTTTTAATAGGTTTAAATCTTCTAAAAAACAAACTTCAATCAAATTAAATTCTGCTTATTAGTAAATAAGATATATATAATACCTAAAAAACTGTAGCTATATTAAATTCAAATTTTTATTATAATTATTTTAATGCTCAGCCTAAAAGTATGCACCCAAAACTGTATTTGTATTTCAAAACACATTCGTTTTAAACTGAAAATTGCCAACTCTAGGTAATTTCTAATTTATCGCACGGTTGACAGCCTTTAATTAGCAATCTGCCTGATTACTGCCCCCTCTGTTCAATCTCTCCCGCTGGCAATCAATTTTGATTGGAAACTATAAAACGCATCGATTATAAAAGTCAACCAGACATTTGAAACCGAAACAGAGGACGACGAAGAGTGAGTGAAAAAAATACAGAAACTAATTAATGATAAGGGGTCGAAATACGAAATTCTGTTGCCATCTACCTCATTTCCCAACACTTTTCTATATTCTTTCTGCCGCCACACCGCGCTCAATTGTGCGTAAAAATTATAAAATTTAATCAACGCATGGAAATTGAACCGCAAAAAGGGGTTGAGCAGAGCAACAAGTTGCACGATGGGGCTGGCATTGAGTTACCTTTTTATGCAAATTGAATAGCAGCACCTTTAAAGTGTTGGCATTTCGGTTGAGTCCGAATATTGAGAGACTAAAGGGTCAGGAGGGCAGGTGGCAGGTGGCAACGTAATCCCACGTATCTGTGCAAAGCAGCAAGCATTTAATTGACAATTGTGCGTATCTGTCCATAAAGCACCCTTTTCACTGGGCTGCACCACAGTCACTTCCTCTGACACCCCCTTTAGACATACATCGCCCCCAGTCAAGGCACATCAATTTATGCGTGGTTGCGTCAAAATTTCAACTGCCCATTTATGGGCTTACATTGAGGGAAAGGGACGGCGAGACTGGGAACATATTGGGACTGATTATACAGAGGAATAAGCATTGTATACATAATTTAAATCAATTGAATTAGCTGTAAAACATACGCAAGCCCAACTAGAGTAACATGATATTGTCAAATTAATTTGATTAAAGTGCCATCAATATTATTGATAGATTATTTTAAACTGAATTAAGTGAGTTAACTGATACCCTATAAAAGTGTTGACAATCATAACATAATTAGAAAGCTGAAATTGGGTATAATTTATTTAGAAAATTTAAAATAAATAAAATTATTTATTGGCAGGACAAAAATTAAGAAAATCCGATATTAAAACCAAATGTTTTGAAGTCTGTTACTAAGTATTAAAAAGGATTCTTGGAAAAATAAATCAACTATAGTCAAAAAATTACCTTTATTTTTTACTAGATATTTGAGTTTTCTACTTTTTGCTTCTTTTTTTTTAACCTTCACTGGGTTAACTTAAAGAGTTCGATATTTAAGTAAACTAGACATCTACATTTTCATAGTGGGGTGGAAATGAATTCACATTTCCGATTTCCTAAGCCTTAAGCTGCTCAAATATTCGAAAGCCCGACTTAAAAGTTGCACAGTTTTAACTCTTTCAAAGCAGCTAATAACAGTTCGAATCACTTGAAATCTAAGCGCATTTCAGCAACTATTGATTAACTCTTTCAACACTTGCAGTTAGTTAGACTTAATACGGGCTGTTCCTTGGCCAATGATCAATGCAGCATTTGCAATCAGGCAATGTGAATCAGCAAAAAAAAAAAAATGTTCATGTTCATCTTCTAATCGAATAAGCAAATACCAAAAGCGTTGCAATTGCAACTCGGAATTTCCAATGCAGGCCACACACATACACATGCACATGCACAGGGACATGCACGCAATCAAACACACACGCACTCACATACACACAGATCTACATATATCTCAATGCTATCGCGCTCACAAACGCATTAATTACTTGCTTGAATGAGAAACACAAACTGCAGCTGTGCCGAGCCCTTTAAGTGTATGTGTGTGTGTGTGTGTGCGTAAAAGTGCTTGCAAGAGCTGTTCGCTTGCAGCGGTAAACAAGGAAGTGGGCGGGGGCAAGAGGTAACAGAGAATTAACGCTCGCAGAGCTGCCACTTGCAACGCAGTTGGTGGCAAACAAACAAGTGCCACAGATATCGAGTGGCGTTTCCTTTCACCTGCTGAAATCTCTTGCCCCTTTTTCTTCTCCTCCTCCACCCTTGCTCCCTTGCATAATTGGCGCCAAACAAAGGCGGAATTTGCTGCGGCCCACAAAAGTATGCAATGAAATATGCGCGTTAAGCGATTCAGCTGCGTTTACTTAAAATCCTTTTTACCTTCTCTTGCTCTCTCTCTTTTACATGCTGCCTCCCTCATTCTCTCTAATTTCCTGTATTTTTTATTCTTAGCTGCACTTAATTGTATTTTGATCAACTATTTGAGCCAGTTTATTAAACTTTGATGAAGCTGCTATACGACACACAAAGTTTTGTCACCTCTCAAATGCCATGTACAATTTATCGATTTACCTGCAAAATGTTGTCAGTGCCAAAAATCCAATCAAAAGTTGGCTCTCAATTGCGTTAGCGTAATTTGGCCTGTTTAATCAAACGAACAGGCAAATGAGATGCGACAGAAAATGAACCAGAAAGTGCAGATATTAAAACATTAAATACCCTTATTTAATTTAAACATCCAATATATTTGTTTCTATTTCGAACTAACTGAATTTTAAAGATAGCTTCATCAACGTGAGCTATTAATAAATATCAAAATCAAAATTACAGGTTAAATTATTAGAAATATTAATTTGTTATCTATCTATTTTACTTTTGAATACTTCATCAGTTATATGTTATAACATTTTTAAAACTAATCAAACTATATTAGAAGATCTAAAATATCCTTTGCAACTGGTTTACACAAGTTGTAGAAAATTGCATGCTGCCACCGTGACAGAATAAAGTTCGAAATTACATTTAATTTTTGCTCTAGACGCTGCCCTTTTCTCCGATAGCGATAACGGTTGCAAGGTTATGCGGCGTGGAATGTGGCATGCTTCATTGGGCAGACAAATTTAGTGTCAGGCAGCTGCAATTAGACGGAAAAGCATTGCATATTCTGTGGCGTTTAATTTCGTGTGCAATTAAAATGGTTAGGGCAAGAAATAATTCGTGCTACTTTTAAATACGCTGCTTGGAAAGTAAAGAGAGAGAGAGAGAGACAGACAGACAGTTGTTAGCCACGTTAATGAGTTGGTGGCTTAGTTAATGGCATAACCATTTTTGGGTCTGTACCCGACATTTGCTAAAAATCGCTTTCTTCTTAAACTCGACGCATTTTGTGTGGTAAACTTTTAAGTCGCTGCTCAAATAACAAAGCATTAAAAAAGGGTGATCTTTCTCATAATTAATTACCTTAAAGGAAATAAACAAACCTTCAATTAAGAGCAAGTTCTTAGCACTAATTAAAATTAATTGATAACAACTTCAACACCACTTACCTAAAATAATTTCAAATAATTGATTCTGAAATGTATAAAGAAAAGAGGAAACTTCATTAAAAATGTATTCGTCATATTAAAAATGCATAAGAAAAATTTTCCGTACACGCACAACAAGAAAAACATATTTAACTCAGTCATTAAATTATGCAGTCGTCCTGCTTCTCTTGCGCCTGCTCTGCCTTCTCTAATTCCCCAACAGAGTGGAAAACAACTTAACATTTTAAGTACAATTTTTTTATGCATTTTTTAAGAGCATAATTACGAAACTGTTTTGCAGGAATACTAAAAACTGACAGACAAAATGGCAAATGGCCGCCCCAAAATGGGCAACCATTTTACGGCTAATGGAAGTCGAATGGCATATAAAACGGGGCAGCCTGAAAGCCGTATTCCTCCTCCTATACACTCCCACATTAAAATATGCCGCACAAAGTAACAAAAAAGTATCAATGGCAAATAGCGTGCATATTAAAAATGACAAGACAAAGCAAAAGAACACGAGAGAGCAAAACAAAAAGGAAGATTTATGTTTGTGAGGTAGTTGAATGCGGGATACTCTTTACATGTGATAAATGACACTTATGACAAATTATGCGATAAAATACACTATTATACGTAGGCTGCTATATATATTTCTGGCCTAGGCAACAATAAGTGTTGCCAGGTGCAATCTGATATTTCCATTGGAAAGGTTGACATTTTTTAGCATAACATCACTCAGAACGTGTTGTCATTTAATCGTAAATTGTTAAACTTACAGAGCTTTGAACAATTCAATTCCGTTAAAAAAAATGGAATTGACACGTGAGCATTTTCGTGCGATCATTTTTCACAACTTTCGACGTGGATTATCCAGACAAGAGTGCATCGATGAACTTAAGTCTTTGTATGGCGATCAAGCACCATCCTATAGCACCGTGAAAAACTGGTATAACGAATTTAATCGTGGTCGCAGTTCGCTCAACGACGAATTCCGTGAAGGTCGTCCAAAAACGTCCGTTGTGCCAGAGAACATTGATGCCGTGCGTGAACTAATAATGCAAGATCGTCATGTGACATACCGGGAGATAGAGGCATCCTTGGGCATTTCTCCCACCAGCATACATTCGATATTACATAAACACCTGACCGTAAAAAAGGTTTGTTGTCGTTGGATCCCGCACAATTTGACAATCGCTCAAAAATTGGTGCAAAGAAATGTTGAAACAATACGATCGCGGTGCTTCAAAAGATGTTCATAAGATCGTCACAGGTGACGAATCTTGGATCTATGCGTATGAGCCCGAAACAAAACAACAATAGACCGTGTGGGTCTTCGAAGACGAGCCAAATCCAACGAAAGTTGTTCGTGGAAGAAGCACTTCGAAGCAAATGGTCGCCTGTTTCTTCGGCAAAACTGGTCATGTGGCGACTGTTCCGCTTGAGCAACGAAGGACGATCAATTCTGAGTGGTACACCACAATTTGTTTGCCTGAAGTCTTCGGAGAAATTCGAAAAACAAACAAGAGAAGACGAATCATTCTTCACCATGACAACGCGAGCTCTCACACATCGGCTCAAACCAGCGCCTTTTTGACCGGCCAAAACGTCGAATTGATGGGTCATCCGCCGTACAGCCCTGACTTGGCACCCAATGACTTCTTTTTATTCCCGCACATCAAGAAAAAAATGCGTGGTCAACGATTTTCGTGCCCAGAAGATGCTGTTGAAGCGTTCAAAAACCATGTTTTGGAGGTGTCTCAATCGGAGTGGAAAAAGTGCTTCGACAATTGGTTTGAGCGCATGCAAAAGTGTATAAATCAGGCTGGAGAATACTTTGAAAAACAATTTTTTTTTTTTTTTTTTCAAAAAGTAATTTTTATTAAATTTTTATAAATGTAACATTTTAACTATTATACTGCTACCATATGGCAGCTTAAGCTAGTTTTACATCAGAGTTGAAAAACAATAAAACAATTTTTGATGATAAATATTCGCATTTTCATTATTAGGCCAGAAATATATATAGCAGCCCTCGTATTATACTATTTTACTATTATACTTTTTTTTAAATAACGAATAAAAAAGATGTGGTTGCTCAGACTCGTAATACTAGTATATCATATGAAATAATGTAAAATTAACAAGCGGGAAAGGCTATAGTCGAGAACCCGACTATTTGGACACCCGTTACTTCTTTACTGCTGTTTTGTATTGCATACTTTTAGGCATCTACATTGCTTGAATCTTAAATTGCCCATTACCGCAGTTCGTTTTTGGAAATCTTCTTGCGATTAAGTAGGATGATAGCTTATACGAGGGCTGCTATATATATTTCTGGCCTAATAATGAAAATGCGAATATTTATCATCAAAAATTGTTTTTTTGTTTTTTAAAGTATTCTCCAGCCTGATTTATACACTTTTGCATGCGCTCAAACCAATTGTCGAAGCACTTTTTCCACTCCGATTGAGACACCTCCAAAACATGGTTTTTGAACGCTTCAACAGCATCTTCTGGGCACGAAAATCGTTGACCACGCATTTTTTTCTTGATGTGCGGGAATAAAAAGAAGTCATTGGGTGCCAAGTCAGGGATGACCCATCAATTCGACGTTTTGGCCGGTCAAAAAGGCGCTGGTTTGAGCCGATGTGTGAGAGCTCGCGTTGTCATGGTGAAGAATGATTCGTCTTCTCTTGTTTGTTTTTCGAATTTCTCCGAAGACTTCAGGCAAACAAATTGTGGTGTACCACTCAGAATTGACCGTCCTTCGTTGCTCAAGCGGAACAGTCGCCACATGACCAGTTTTGCCGAAGAAACAGGCGACCATTTGCTTCGAAGTGCTTCTTCCACGAACAACTTTCGTTGGATTTGGCTCGTCTTCGAAGACCCACACGGTCTATTGTTGTTTTGTTTCGGGCTCATACGCATAGATCCAAGATTCGTCACCTGTGACGATCTTATGAACATCTTTTGAAGCACCGCGATCGTATTGTTTCAACATTTCTTTGCACCAATCGACACGAGCCTTTTTTTGAGCGATTGTCAAATTGTGCGGGATCCAACGACAACAAACCTTTTTTACGGTCAGGTGTTTATGTAATATCGAATGTATGCTGGTGGGAGAAATGCCCAAGGATGCCTCTATCTCCCGGTATGTCACATGACGATCTTGCATTATTAGTTCACGCACGGCATCAATGTTCTCTGGCACAACGGACGTTTTTGGACGACCTTCACGGAATTCGTCGTTGAGCGAACTGCGACCACGATTAAATTCGTTATACCAGTTTTTCACGGTGCTATAGGATGGTGCTTGATCGCCATACAAAGACTTAAGTTCATCGATGCACTCTTGTCTGGATAATCCACGTCGAAAGTTGTGAAAAATGATCGCACGAAAATGCTCACGTGTCAATTCCATTTTTTTAACGGAATTGAATTGTTCAAAGCTCTGTAAGTTTAACAATTCACGATTAAATGACAACACGTTCTGAGTGATGTTATGCTAAAAAATGTCAACCTTTCCAATGGAAATATCAGATTGCACCTGGCAACACTTATTGTTGCCTAGGCCAGAAATATATATAGCAGCCTACGTAATAATAGATAACGTTAAAATATTTAAATCATCCTTAAAATGCAAGGTTACTTTTTAGCTGCATACGATTTTCAAAAAAAAACTAAATATAATTCAAAGAATAAATAATAATATGATTCAAAGATTATATATATCGCTCTGCATCAGATATAAGACACTTTTATTTTTAACCATTTTTTCATGAAATATTTTTCTTTTTTTTATAGCTTAGTTTTATCACCCTTTCGCTGAATCCGGATACCTTAAAGGTTCGGAATCGTTTTACTACCCATAACAACATTTCCTGCTATTAGAGTATTCAAATGAAGCATTCCATAAAAAACCGCTGACAATCAAAGCGAAATTCATCAATGACAACGTGAAGGATGCAATGGATATGAGGATGTTCATCTGCCATGTTGTTTTCCCCGCACAGAATGATGAGTGAATGTTGCTGAAGTTTCAGCGAGAGTGAGAAGAAAAAAAAAAGTGTCGCTACCTCCATTTTTATTCCCAACTTATCCATTAACATTCGTCGAGAAAAGGGGAGAGCAAAAAAGGCCGTAATCGATGATATTCATTGTCAGTTTCAGGTAACGTATTTTTTGTCTGACGCGAATTGGTTTTGAATATACCAAAAATAATATATTACGCACACTTTTTGTCAAATATCCTTTGTTAAAGTGACGAAATGGAAGATGGAAATGAATTTTGAATCATTACTTTGGATTTTAATGTAAAATGCGAGCAAATTAAAAGTAAATGCATTGAATAAACAAGAATATGTATTTAATTTCATTCTCAGCAAATTTTCATTATGTCTAGTTAAGTACTTCATTTATGATTTACTTCATTAAATAGAAACCCATTCAAACTAATTAATTATGGACAGGCAACAATGCGCTTAAATTGCACTTAAAGCAGCGTGTGTATTGTCTTAAGTTAACTTGGCCAAGTGCAATTAGCTGAAATTGGGCAACTTGTAAGCCACGATAGAGCTAATCAAGATCTTTTGGGCTAATTGAAGGCAACCAAGTTTCTTTAAGAGGTAAGCAAATAAATTATGAAATTATTTAACCAATGTCTAGCATGTTTGGTAGACTCCAAAACAAACTGCCACATCCATTGGCTCTCCACGAAACCCAAAGTGCTGTCTTGGTCAAAGGGCATTTCAAGATTGTTGTGGTTGAATTATTGGCAAGATGATGCAGCTATCTAGGTGAGGTAAACGTGCAATGCACATTTTGCAAAAGGATGGTAAAGTTTATTGGCCATTGGCCAAAATGAGCTTAATTTAAAGTTGGCTAATCGCAATAAAACAAATCATAAATACAAAAGGCTTTAGCTGTAGAAGAACAAAGGATTGTGGGGTTAAGCTGCTTTTAAAGGTCATAACACTTTTATTTTAGTTTTTGGGCAGCTGATGCTGAAATATTCTAAATAAAGTGGATTTGCAGTTATGGCCCGGCATTGCCCGTGTTGCTACCTATTGTGGGGATGCTTTTTCAAATTCCTAAATTACTTTAGAACAGGGATGGCACTTGATTTACTGAGCTCGTACCATTTAAAGCATTATTAACATTTACGTCTATTAATTATCGTGTTTTACTTTTTACTATATAATATAAGAATAATAAAAAATGTTGTAAATTTTTAAAATATTATTAATATTTGAAATAACTTAATGGCAAACGATTTTTGACTATCCGCAAATGTATCTGAAAAATTAAATCTCTGACATTTCTGTATCTTTAACAAAAAAAAAAAGAGAATTTTAAACTTTTTGATGTGTTTGAATTGCAACTCTTTTCAGATTTAGGAAGCTACAAATATTAAAAATTAAATTTCTGACATTTCTGTATCTTTCATATCATTTCTGTCTATAAATGATCGAAAATATCAAATCTTTTAATGTGATTTAGTAAGCTAAAAATGCTTATCTGTCCCTGCTTCAGAGTAAGTCAGTCAATTAGGCTTCATGTGTTGTCTTGAGTTTTACAATTGGCCTATTTATATTCCAGTTACCCCCACCCTATTAAACATTCCCCAATTTCAATTGCCTTAATTTCATATTAAGCGTTAGCCCACCCACGGGGACAAGCAATTTAGCCTGATGTTTATGTTAATGTCACACATGCATCATAACCGCGGGGTGTATGTCAATTCACCACAATTCCACCCGCAAGGTGAAGTCAGGGGAAGGGAAGGGAACAGAGTGTGCAGTATGTCGGCTAAGCTCTGGCTAATTATGCATGCAAATTCATTTAAATGCTATTGCTAAAATGATATTTGCCTTGAGGTTTTGTCATGCTGATAGCACAAATCACCTACAAGCGAAAAGTGCGTACGGGGAACACACATATTATTAGTGAGTGTGGTTTGTTCACAAATGATAAAACTTAATGGATTGCAGACCAAGAACATTGAGCAGTGTTTTGATTAGCTGCGGGGAATTTGCCTCAAACATTAAAGTCTAACAGATACCGTCAAAAATTATTAAAATATATTACTTGCAATTAATTAATTTATTTTTTGCCTTATATCTCCCATTTTAAATTTGTTTTATTATACATTCCTCCATTTGATGTCATTTTTAAATTTCACATTTTGGTATCTTTCTTAATTGTTCTACAGTCTCTTTTCATTTACTAAAAAGAACATAAATTAACGAAAGTTTTAACCTTGATATACATTAAAAAAAAATGCTAAGAATTTCTTATGAGTGCTTTTATCCGTCTACCTTTTATTGTATCGCTTTCTCTTTTCTTGTCTCTTATATTTTTAATAAATTTTCTCGGGAAAAAAAGTATCAAATGAAAAGGTATTCAAGCAATAAATCTTCTAGTTATTGTTTCATGGCCTGCTTTCAGCCAAAATCCCTGACAATAAAAGGCTCAGTTTGAGAAGTTCCATTTCTTTCATATGCCTTGTTTGGGAGCACACACTTTAAACTGAAGCTTCAAGTGCTTTGCCCACTTGAAAATGTTTCAACATTTACTCCAAATAAGGTAACGAAGCATTAAATTGAATCCTCATCCTCCCCTTTGACCTGCTCCGCTGAGTTCCATCAACAAAAAAAAAAAAAAATGTTACCTTAGCTTAAGCTTCACTTATTTTTGCTGTATTATTTGCTTAAACTTTTTGTTAAAGCATTATTATTATTTTTACTGTTTTGTTCGCATTGTTGTTGAATGTTAGGGAGCGGCGGGTTTTAAAAAATGTGGCACAGGTAAATGCGCTGAAAACAACTTTAACAAAACAAATACTGAAAGCAACTATGAACGACCAGGAGATGCCACCTACCTAGCTATAAAGTTTGCTCAAACTTATTTGTATTAAAAAAAAAATTCTTAAAGCAGATAAATATATTTGCTCGCAGAACATCCGTTTTTGGTAGTCTCTAACAACCCTCAGCACTTTGTGCTAATGACAGGGTATACAGCAAGTAAAAAAGTTAAAATGAGCCAAAGTTAAAACTTGATGTTTACGAGCCACAAAACTTTTGATAAGTACGGGTACGGGAAATATTTTTCCAGAAAAGACTGAAAGCATCTCATTCACATATTTAAATAAATATTTCTACTTTAATTGAGCATTAAAATGCGATGCCAAAGGCATCTGTCAACGGCCAAAACATAAAGACAACTCGAGTTGTGGCCAAAATACAGAAACCAATGACAAAATTGACGAAGGCAAAGCCACAGGCAATTATGCTGGCATTTCTCAGCACAAAATACTCGGCTCGGTCTAAATAATTATTTACTGTTGCCTAATTTTCAGAGCGCATAGCGCAAAAGCCTCAACACAAACCAGTCGACTACAACTTGATTTCGAATGGTCCTTTATTAAATCAGCTTACAGTGTTTACTTTCGACAGTGGACAACCACATTGACCAACGAGCCAGAAACTGCAGCTGCCAACAAATAATAATAATAATTAACTACATGAGATTCAATTCCACAACGTTGTTGCTGCAGACCAAGACAAAGTTTCTACCCCTCCATTATAATCTAACATAAGAGGGAGGAAACCAAAAAGCTCCAAGTCCAACTAGACCTTAAAAATGTTGCTTAATTAGCTGCTGTCGTTGTTTCCTGTTTTGCTTTGTGTTGTGAAGCAGCTGAGTTAATTTAAGTAGTTTGTTTTATCAAACATTTGCGCAAAATATAGTTGCAAAACCAACAACAATTTTTGGAACAGTTTTGAAATTTAGAAAATTTTGCAGCTAAACTAATTTAAAAATAGTTAAAATTAATTATATTTGCTGGGCAACTAAAAAAGGTATTCATTTAAGCCAGGTACCGTAACAATTATTAGTTTAAAAGTATAAATTAAACAAAAAAAGTTAAGAATTACTAAGAAATCAAGGAACAACTTTTATTATCCACTTTTATTTAAATAATACACAAAACAAAATTTTTCTATTCTTTAAGTTAAACTTTCTTGGTTTAGGGAATGATGCATTATAACGACTTTTTCACAAAATCTCTTTTGCAACAACAAAAATTTAAACAGTTAGCAAATTATCAAAATTCCCTGGATGTATTTCAAAAAATACTTAAATTTTATAGTCAGATGCTACATCTCATGATTATTCCTAACATATTGGAAACCTTAAATCAACAGATTTGCACTAAAAATAAAGCTAGTCATATTCTATCGATTTTAATATTTTCCCGCTTTTCAGTTCTCATCAATGTCGAAAATGATTATCGAACCAGTTGCAATTAGAGCAGGTTCATTAGGATAAGGCAGATTTCGCAACATTATTCTCACAGTGAAAACTAAGCAGGAAGTTCAATTAAATGCCGACGATATGCGACTGGCAGTGTGTGGCATGCAGCATGTGGAATGTAACATGCAACCAACAGGCAAGTCATGGCCTGGCATAACTACACGGACAGGCAAGTCAACTTAAATTTGATTATGTGCACAGCAATGCAACCTTATAACGAAACGATATGATGCAACACATACATATATACACACACACACATGCAAATCTGTTAACGACGAGTTGGAAAATAATGCTGCATAGTTACAGGCTTCGGTTTGCTGCTGGCAGCTGCTGCTCAGGCAATTTTCTTGCATTTTATGCAAAACAAACCAACTAAACGAAGAGACCACTACCCCCACAGCCCCACCCACCCCCTTGGTAGCCCTTTAACGTAGCCAACAGTTAAATGTTTTAATTTTCATGCCTTCATGGCTTTTCCTTTAGCCTCTCCCTCAATGCGTTTTACCGCAGTGTTTATGACAGACAGCGCAAAACATACAAAATTTATTTAATTAAAATCTGTGTGCGTGCCTAAGTGTATGTGTGTGTATATGTACATGTGTGTGTTTACTGCACTAGTTTTGGGCTATAATTGAATTGCTGGCAGTGTCGGAATGAGTAGACTAATGTGTCTCTATGCACTTCTACTTCAGCTTCTACTTCAGCTTCTACTTCCACTTCTGGCATCCAACAGTTAAAGCAAATGCAACTGCAGCAAGTGTCAGGTGCTCGCGCCACGAATTATGCAATGCAAATTCATTTTCATTTTAATTAAAAACTTCCGTATCTTCATTTTGTTGTTCTGATGCAAACAACAACTAACTGACAGCAACGACAGGCAGAGTCTGAAAGAGTCAAAGACAATAATGATATGCATATACAAATAATAAAAAATCAGAACTCTCGAGTCGAGTCTGCTCCACTACAAAATACCCTGTGACTAGTCTTCAACTATCCAACTCAATTTAGATATACATTAATTTTAGCGATACATTTTAAACTCTTATGGTTAAAAGTAATTGCATACTTTTAAGGGATTAAGTTTCTTTAAAACCTAAAACAGATATAACTTCCTTTATTTTGATCCAATTTTGATAAAATTATACTTACTAATTATAAAAAAAAAATATAAACGACCAAAAATAACGTTCCAGCTTAAAAACTATGAGAATATATAAAATGTATAAGGTTAAAACAATAAATCATGATTTTTTACGATTTGCATACACACACTGACATTTGTATGTTATTTTCGTAGGCAACAGCTGTCAATTAAAAAAATTGGCATTGTTGTTATTATTGCATCGGTCATTTAAATGCAAATGATAACAAAGTGACACATTTCAATGGCAATGACAATATCAATTACAATACATATATTTTACATATTGCATTGCAACATGGCGCCCAGAATTTAATTAGTATTTACATGGAAGTAAGCTCGACTGGTCAAAGTGATTGACAGCTGAAAGCTATGCACAAATGCTAGAGTGCACTGACAACAGATATACATATGTACATATAATATGTAAACAAAGTGTCGTCTTAATAGACGATTGCATATTATGCACATTTTTAAAAAGACACAGAGTTCACGATTGACAGATACCTTGTATATTTATGTACGACTTTTGCATATCAATTAGCATATAATTTATTATGAAATTTGTAATCAAACTTTGTTAATATAATTGGACTACTAAGTATAAATAATAATGAGTTGGTTGGTCTTATTGTCTCAGATGTTGTGTGATAATTTAAGCTTTCTAGGTTTAACCGTTTGGCCTACACGTTAATCGTATGTCAGTCGGAACAAAGAGTTTTGTAAATATTTATAATTATAACGAATTCATAATTAATAATTAAAATATATAAGTCAATAAAGTACTTTGCGAGACAGCCTAAATCTCTTTTCTTATTTTCAGTTCTGCTCATTTCACTGTTTATTGACCTACATAATAATAATTTGATGAAATTTTCATATTCATTTGTTAAGAATCTTGTGTAGAGTATGCTGAAATAAATGAAAATTATATAACTGACATGACTGAGAAGTTACGCAGGCTCCATTGCAGATGAAAAGTGAACATTCTTTTGATATAGAAATCCTTGTCTTGCATACACATTAAGGCTGACACAACTTTAACTAGACAGACGACAGCTAGACTGACTGACAGGCGGACGGACGGATAGGAGGACAGGTCCTGGCCAGTTAAGGCGCACTGAGAGGGGGCGTGGTCAGGCTGCCTAGGCAAACAAAACACCAGCAGCAGCGCATGCATAAAGAATTTCAATTTGAGCTTCATTCCATTGTCTGACCGAATCTCCTTCTTTCTCTAGTGCTAAGAGATTCTCTTTCTCTGGCGTTGGCTTTGCAAAAATATTGTTGCATACATTTAGGTGTTGCAGGCACGTACGCATACAGCCACGCCCCCCAAAGCACACACTATTTATGTTTAAATGAGGGAGAGAGAGAAAGAAAGAATGAGAGATAGACAACTGCAACTGAAGTCATGCAGATTAATGCAGAGTCACGAAGGCTTCTGAACAGACCGACAACCCGGAAAGGACACATGATTGTATTTTTATTTAATTTAATCGGACGAAAGCCAAGCGAAACATGACAAGCAGCTCATCAGTTTTCCAATTTCATACATTAACTGAACATATTTAATTTGGGTTAATCTGAAATTTCATTCATCCTCTTTTGCATTCTAGGTAACATTTCTGACCTATTTTAGAATCATAATTATACCCGTTGCTTAAAAAAATAAGTAAAAGGGTATATTGTAAGCCAACACACGTACAGTTTTTAAGATATAAGGAGTATTTTGCTAAGTTGTAACAAGATCGGACAAATAGCAAGGTTGTAATGGCTGATTTAAGTTATTAAGCAATGTAAGTATCTTAAAGTATGAAATAAAAATATTTTATATATATTTTAATAAGTAACGGGTATCTTATAGTCGGAAACTCGAATATAGCTTTTCCCGCTTATTTTTATATTCATTTTTACAGGGTATAACAGTGTCAAATACAAATAATCTCAGCCATCTCTTTGGTCCTTCTTGCTTTTTACTCTGTACTTAATGTGCAAAGCGCGCTTCTTTTTCCCCGACAAGCTTGGAGAAAAAGACAAGTGAGATAGAGTAAGATAGAGAATATGAGAGTGAAACAAATTGCTAAAGGATAAGAATTAATTGCTGTACAATTTGCTCATTACGTGCGTGGCATTTCTCATTACCACAATGGGGTATGTATACATTATAAAAACTAAACTGCAATGCATTATAAAAACAACATACATATAATCAATCCAAAACTCCAGCTTCATATAGAAATAAATATCTATGAAGCTGCAGCAAAATCTCATCATTTGGTCATTACATATGCCTGATACAGTGTGAAAATTTGAAATAATGGTTAAAGTATGTGAGTGTGTTGGCTTTAAATGGCTGTGTTTATTGCTATGTGTGCGTCTCGGACGGTGTCAGCAGGTGAAGCTATTTGCTGGCAGATTGCAGTGTAAAGCCAGTTTTATGATGATTGTCCAGTTACAATAGGGTGTTCCGTGAAATATACGATAGGATAAAAGCAAGAATAGTTAGTTAAACAACAATTAGGAATATGAAATAATCAGTTCATATCTAAAATACAGTCAAACTTCCTCAACTCGAATCACCATTATCCAAAGAAAAAGTTCGAATTATGAAGACTTTGACTTACGGAACTCATTTTTTAAGTTTGGTTAAAGAAAATAGTTAAAGAAGTTCGACTGTATTTTGTTTCAACACATTTTTGATTATCAATACCTATAAATATATTGATAATTTTATTACTTGGGGAAGGCATACAAAATAAAAATCGAAATCATATTTTTAAAATTTTGTATTTTTAAATACAAGTGCTTTGAATATTTAAAGCTTTTAAGCGGAGCACCCATTATGCTGATAAATACCATCATAGACACACACACACACGTCAAGAGTGAGAGAGAAAGAGATAGAGAAGTAGAATATTAAGTTCAAAGAAATAGGGTCAATCTGTTCCTTGGGTCCGACGCTAACGCGAGAGATAAAGGTAAATGTAAAAAAATGACTAAGAGATAAGCATAAATCAGCGCATAACGCAATTACGTGAACTGAGCAAATAAGTGGAAGCCAGCTTCAGTTGGCCAAGTTAATACTGAGAAACACTGAAAGACCAAAACCAGAAAGAGACAAGCTAAAATCGTGCCAAGAGCCAACAATAATGAGACTACTCAGCAGCATATTATGATTGATAAACGGCAAGAAGAGAACTCAAGGGGCAACAACAACAAATTACTACAACATTCACTTTAACAAAATTGTGACAAATTTAAGCACACTAGGAACAGAGAAGGAAGATACAGAAAGAGAGAGAGAGAGTGAGAAAAAGAGCATAATGTGCATGTCAGCGTTAGATAAGAGAGAACGCGACATCATCGGCGAAAATAATGGTGTGTGGCAAGAAGTGGAATTGTTTTGGCCAGGGGGCATAAGCAACCAAGAGAACCGAGAAATGAGTAAGTTATTCAATTATTTATGATTCTGCATAACGCAAAATGCTCGACTTACTCATTTTAATGCCACATCGTGTAGCCTAATTGGAAATTATGTGCCGCAAGTTAAAGACAGCGACGACGCAACGATTCAACAATGGGCAACACATAATGTAGCAAAGCCTTAAATAAATTGAGGCATTTCAAATGTGGCATGTTTTCAAATATTGCCCAAAGGCAGGTTAAGCATATACCCTGTATTCATGGTATAGAAATTTACCAGCTAAAAAACAAAAGAAATAGTTTATTAAATAATCTTAATATCCTATGATCTAAATGCACGATAAAATTGTCCCAGTTATGTTTTGTGAAAATTTGAGCTTTCAAGCTTTAACCGTTTGGCCTACACATTGATTCTCAGTCAGTCCGCCTTTGTCTTTGTACTGACAAAGGGTTTTATATACATAGATATTATTTTGTAATAGTTTACATCATTCCATTATACCCTCTCTCATTAATTCACAGGGTGTAGATATTAACGCAGTAGGCTCATAAATAAACTCATTTAAATGTAAGCAATAAAAATATCTTGATTAAATGTCGCATGCAGGCTAATTGAGTGCAAAATTTGTGAATTAATTGGTTTAAAACTTCATGAATTTATGGCTACCCCATCATCTTACACTGGACAGTTGCTATATCATCCATCCTACTTTCCTCCTCGATCATGCGGTTCCTCATGCCATTTACCATGACCTTACTTTACTCAACACTTTCAGCTTGTCATGCGGTCAAGGCTTGCAGAGCAATAAAGGCTATTCATAATTTAGCAGCTGAGTTAAGAGTTGAGGAAGATGCTTTCTTAGTTTGTATGCTGACGAAGAGAGTGGTTGGGATGGGTTGGGTGGTTCATTGGTTCGGTGGTTCAGTGGTTCAGCTGTCAAGTGTAGCGTTAAGTGCTTGCAAAGACCGCAAAGTGTTGAAGTGGGTTCGTGGTCAGTTGTGTGACATGTTATTGAAAAGGCAAAAATACCTTTGAATTATGTTATCGAACTTGAACACTCGAAAATGTTGTTTAAAGCCAAGATATTCTTGGTTCAAATAGTAAACAATACAGTTATTGATTTGTAATTGCATAACAATGTAATGAGCTTACGTTTTCCACTAAAGGTTTCCACTTTTTTTTTTAAATATCAATTTCAATTTACTGACCAAACAAAGAGTCTAAAAATATTCTCGCAAAATCCTCTCGACAAAAAACCTGTGCAAATTGTAATAACTTGTTTTTGCTCACCTTTCAAAACAAAGCGTGCCCATAAAAAATATAATCCTTTACAGCCTAAAAAACAATGCCCTCCAATAAAAGAATATGTATATATAGAGAGAGAGAGAAAGAATGATTCGGAAATATCATCAAACACATCAACAAATGACAGCGAAGAAAAACAGTGAAATTTCTGAACGTATGCCGCAATAGAAGTTCAATTGAAAGCTGGCCAAAACGAGGGTCGAAACGCAATTTGTTAATGGAAATTCAATTGAAATGGAAAACTAAATAAATATACGCGTTTTCCAGCTGCCCACGCACACACAGGTAAATAAATGAACGCCAAACGAGCGCATCAAATAAATAATAAAACATATATATATGTATACTAGGGGGCTCCGCCCCCTGCTCGCTTCGCTCGCCAACCCCCGCTCGCTTCGCTCGCAAAATTGAAAAGAAGGTTTTTTGTTGTCCAGCTTAAACTTAAACTGCTCGCTTCGCTCGCCAACCCGCAGCTCGCTTCGCTCGCAAAAATTTAATAGAACTTCTTTAGTTGTCCAGCTTAGCAAATTAATACAATATAAGGGGTCCGTCCCCAGCTCGCTTCGCTCGCAAAATTGAAAAGAAGGTCCTTAGTAGTCCGCTTTAACAAATTTATATAATATAGCATTTTTTGTAAAATAGAACGGAAATATTAAACTTCCGCTGACCGCGGTTTTAATGTTTCCTCCTTGCAATTGAACTTTGGCTAAAAGTCAGATTTAGTGATTTGGCGGGAAAAATCCAGATTTAGCGGGAAAAAGCTAAATTTGGCGAAAAAAAGCTAAATTTAAGGAAAAATTCAAAATTTAGCAAGAAGAGTAAATGTGTGACTTTTCTAAGAATATCTCTTGCACAAACAGAGTTTTTGATTCTAAAGGTTAATTTGCATCCGATTGTTCCTATGGCAGCTATATGATATAGTAACCCGACTTTGTCTAAATTTGGCCAGAATGTTAGAGACAGCCCCAAAAATATAATCTATGAGTTTGGTTGAGATATCTTAAGAAACAAAAAAGTTTTTCATACTAAAGGTTATTCTGCATCCGATTGTTCCTATGGCAGCTATATGATATAGTGTTCCAAATTTTACCAAAGTTGGTCAGAATGTAGGAGACAGTTCCAAACATACAATCATTGAGTTTGGTTGAGATATCTTCAGAAACAAAAAAGTTTTTCATACTAAAGGTTATTTTCATCCGATTGTTCCTATGGCAGCTATATGATATAGTCACCCGACTTTGACCAAATTTAGTCAGAATGTAAAAGACAGTACCAAACATATAATCTATGAGTTTGGTTGAGATATCTTAAGAAACAAAAAAGTTGTTCATACTAAAGGTTATTTTGCATCCGATTGATCCTATGACAGCTATATGATATAGTAACCCGACTTTGACAAAATTTTGCCAGAATGTTAGAGACAGCCCCAAACATACAATCTGTGAGTTTGGTTGAGATATCTTAAGAAACAAAAAAGTTTTTCATACTAAAGGTCAATTAACATCCGATTGTTCCTATGGCAGCTATATGATATAGCCATCCGATTTCAACCAAGTTTGGTCAGAATGTAAAGGACAGTCCCAAACATACAATCTGTGAGTTTGGTAGAGATATCTTAAGAAACAAAAAAGTTGTTTATACTAAAGGTTATTTTCATCCGATTGTTCCTATGGCAGCTATATGATATAGTCACCCGACTTTGACCAAATTTAGTCAGAATGTAAAAGACAGTACCAAACATATAATCTGTGAGTTTGGTTGAGATATCTTAAGAAACAAAAAAGTTTTTCATACTAAGCAATTCCGTGACCTTTGACCCCGATTTAACCCACTTAGAGGTCGAATTTCGCAAAACGCCGTCTTATTGCACGATGAAATTATCTCATCTATGTTGTGTGCAAATTTCAGCTTTCTATCTTTTACCGTTTGGGCTACACGTTGATTCTCAGTCAGTCAGTCAGTGAGTCAGTCAGTGAGTCAGTCAGTGAGTCAGTCAGGACAAAGAATTTTATATATATAGATATAAAAACCATTTTCTTGCTTACTCAACGTTAATTTGTATATCCTGCAGACACAACACTACAAGGTATGTAAGACTATCAGATATATTTGGGAGTTGTACTTATCAATCTTTTAACTATAAAATTGTCATCAAACATAATTAAAATGTGTGATATTTAATAACAGAGCAGCTACATATCAGATACATCATCTACCAGTAAATATAAAATTTCGGAATATTGTTTTTTCAGTAAGTTTCAATCAAGCGACACCCATTGAGCAATCCATGCATTCACTCACAATCCAATGAATCAGCAAGTAAACCTCTCGAGTATTCGTCAGAGTACTTTAACATACATTCATACATATTTATCCAATAAAGGAGACTTTCTTATTACATTTGTACTTGTGTTTACTTTCGCCCCACAAAGGACAAATATCAACTACAAGCGAAGTGACCATATCTAAGATTGTCAGTCATTCAATCAGTCAGTTTGTCAGTCAGTCAGTCAGTGAGTCAATCAATAGAAGTAAGCAGCAGTTGCCTTCGGGCAACTGACAGAAAACGCAGCAATTTTCGTGTGACTTTTCGGATTGCCAATACTTTTCAATAACTTTTAGAGCAAAACGTGGTCTATATGATGTATACACATACATACCGGCATATACAAAATGGATTCCGTTTTACCAGCACCATAAAACTCTTTTATTCTTTATATTTTTTTAAGAGAGTAAATGTTGATTGTTATTGTTATTGTCCTTGTGGCATATAAATAGTTGTTGCCATTATTGTTGTGTTTGCTTTTGTTGTTGCTGTAGTTGTAGTTGTAGTGCAGCACGTAGTCGTCAAAAGCAAAGCCCTTAGCCAAATGTGATAAGAAAAATAAGGTAATAACTAAAGCCAAATGGTGAATACCCTTAATTTTTGATAGTGTTAAAATTTATTTAGCATTACAAATAAAAATAAAAATGGTAGCAATTTTATTTTAAATTCATAAAATGCACAAAATAATTTTTGTAATTTCACCTCAACTGCACTGCAGTGTTATTAGCTTATTGATTGCCTAAACTTGGCCAATTGCCATCTATTTTTTTTTTTTTTGGTATTTCATTTCATTTGTATATCGTTCGGAGAGCCGCAATCTTTCGCCTAGTCTTCCAACTCTCGTACAATTCAATATTTTATTTATTTGCCGGCACGTTTGAGCTATGAAATAACCACGAGAATGTTTGCCATTTCGTGGTCAATATATGGTTGACCCACATGGCAATCGCAATGAGGTCGCAACGAGGTACAACCGGTCAGAAGGAGTGAGGTGAGTACATAAGCTGGTTGCCCTATTTTTGTTGCTATTGTGATTATAGTTCACAACAAAATGGCCGTCAGTATTTGTGCTGTGTCTGTCTGGAAAACCAAAGGTTGTTTAATTAGTAGGCCCAGCTGATGTTTAACCACAACTCTGCAAATATTGTGTATTTTAGCTTAGTTTAGACAGTTGCTTTACGACATCAAACACAATAACCAATCGTCAATCAATTATGCAAATGAAAACCACAAGAATGTAAAGGCAGGAGGCTTGAAAAATCATATATTGTAGTGCTCCACTAAAAGCTCAGCAACAAATAATTTAGCTTGGGACATTTGCTTCACGACATCAATCACATAACTCAATCGTCAATCAATTAAGCAATACATAACCACAAGTTGCATAGGCATGAAAAATAAGTTAAAACAGTAGACAAAACACTATTTCCGCTCAAGAATTTTGCTACAGAGCATTAATCATGTACAAAAATCAATCGTAAAGCAAATATGTAATTCAAAACCACAACAAGAAATAGAAATGAAAATTAGTTTATGTAAATTAAATCGTTCCTGACTAAGTTCAGTATTTATTATTAGCTATCAACCTACTATATCGCAATTAGATCGGACTAATAGAAAGGTGGTAAAAGTATGCAATACAAAATATTTTATGTTTATTTAAATAAATATCCTATAGTAGGGAATTCGACTATAGACTTTCCCGCTTTCCCGAGAATCAATCATATGAGATGCGTGCCAAACAAACGTCAACAAAATGCAAGTTGAACAACAACATTTAGCTTCTCAACTAACTCGCCTGACTGACTGCAATTCAGCATCCTTTTGCAGTTCCTCATGTCTCGATGTTTCTATGCTTTTTATTTGCTGAGAAAACATTTATGTAAGCTACATTTTATAAAAATCGCATTGACAGAGCATTCTGCATTGCAGTCTACATATCTTTATGCCAGAGTTTCTATATTTTTTTGTTATTTTTTTTTAGCAATTGCAAGCAGACGACATTTGCCAATACTTGTAGATAGATTTGCAGGCTCAAAGTTGCCGAGTTTTCTGGTTTTGCCTTGTTGTCTTGTCTTGGCCTCACACAATTTGTGTGTCTTCGATTAAATTGCCTTTTTATTTGCCATCTGTGTCGTTCTCAAGTTTATCACTCTTCTCGCTCCCTTTTTCCACCATTACAATGTGTTTTCTTTTCATTCTACGCTTGAAAACGTACAATATAATGAAGTTGCTGACATGTTTACATCATAATATTATTATAAAGATAAGAAATCATAAAATAATTATTTTTTTTTCAATATTTCAAAATTGATTTGAAAGCTTTGTTATGCCTTATCTTTTGCATATTTCATCTGCGGGCAATTCACATTATTTTTATTTTCATTTCCAATTGCTCCCTTTTTTTGTGGCTCACATGGACTACAAATCTTTTCTGGGTTCATTTCCATAACAGCCTTTTCCAACCAACATAGCGACCTGTTTGCAACTATCCAGAAAATTATTGGGCTGCGCTATACAGGGATTTCCATAACAAACATCAACCTGGGACAATTTTTAGCATAGGTTTGCCATTTTCATGTGCCCAACCAAAACCCCATGGCTGTCTAAAATATATTGATAAGCCTGATGTGCCCCAGTTGGCAATATGCAAGGTTCACCATCAACATCACCACACACTGCCACCGCCACACCAAACACACAGCACCACATTACAGAGAACCACGAAATCCCCGTTGCCTGCTGCCAAGTTAACTTTTTTGGCCATTTCACCTGGTCCTGGCTGGCTGGCTGGCTTCAAACCAACAAAATATGTGGCCAATTATAGCAAAAACAGACGTTTTTACGTGCAGTTTGTTTCAGTTCGGTTCGAGTATGGTTTTCTCTCTCATTTCATGGTTTGTGTGCGACCCAACCTACTAACTGGCTAATTTATGGCTAGCAAATGCTGTGGGCTCTCTTTTTAAGAGAGGGGTTGTTGTTTTGTCTAATCACTTGCCATTATTCAGTTGCGAATCGCTTAATCGCCGTCGGGTTTGCCTTCTTGAAATATTACGTATACGTAACATTTGATTTCTAATTTATATTTCAAATTGAAAGGCCCCTATGAATTAACTTAGCAAAATTATGTCTCTCACTCTTTTGTAGTTATTCTTACAAATTTTCAAATATATCTCACATGACAATTTCAATTTCAACTGACATACTATAAACTCGTAAGATTCATTGATATAATTGAATTCCAATATATTTCTTGGCATCGAGAAATACCAAAACCAAAACCCAAGAAAATAATGCATTTATAATGTGACAAAAGGGGATTTACGCATGTAAGCAAGTAGAGCTTTAAGGTCTTCGAATAAAAACGAGAAGGGAACTGACACGTGCGTGATGCTAAAAACAATACTAAAGCCCTTAACGACACATACTTTAAGCATAACAAGTTTAAAGTTAAGAATATGCGACTAATAAGACACCCTATGGAACAATTCAGCAGAAAATAAGACTAGGAATTTAAAAAAACAAAAAAACAGGCATACGATTATACATCGAGGTACCCTTTAAATTTAATATAAATTTCATTTAATTTTTAATGATGAAAATCTTAAACAAAAATTTAAATAATAATTTATTTTAACAAAATAACTTATTATTAATTAATTAGTAAATAGTTTTAAAATTGTCGATTTTTTGACAATTTTAAAACTTTTTACTGCGCATTTTTGGCGACTATTTTTCCATATTTTAACTATTTTTCTAGGGTATGAAAAACACAATAGCAACCACATTGCGAACGTTGGTGGAAAGACAAAAAAAAAATAAACTAAAAATCGCATTTTCATGTTTTTTGTCAAACAAACGAACATCACAGACAAAGAGACAGACTGACACACGACAGACAGAACAACAACAACAAAATGTCAAATGTTGTCGTTGGTTTTCGCTGTTCGTTTCTTGGCCTTCTCTGTCAACGCCATCGTTATTGTTATCGTTATCGTTGTCGTTGTTGTTGTTAAAGGCAAATATTTGTGCAGCCAAAAATATATAAGCAAAATAAATTGTTGGAAAAAGGAATTTGATTTGAAATTGAAGCTGGTTGGCTGCCACAGTCTGACATGACCAAAATATATTCCTCTTGGCCTCCAAAAATGAATATCATTTGGACTTATCCAACTACAAAGCAGCCTTATAAATGTATTTTCCAACTATATTTTCTTTTTTTGATGATGTGTTTATCAACTGTCAGACAACTACCGACAATAAGCCAAGTGGCTTTGAGGCCGGCCAACATAATACTGAAAATAGTTCACTTTATTTGCATTTTTATGTAAATATCAAGCACAAATAAGTGACTGGAGTCCTGTGGAAATTCCCCATTCAATCTGAGCGTGAGTTTCCTTGGCGTAAAAAATGTGCACATTATGCATAATGAAATGGGTTTCTAAGGTCTAAAGTGATAAGGACACTTTACATTTCTCATTTTTTTTGTTCGCCTGCTCAACAATATAATAAATTGTGCCTTGATTTGCCTATGGTTGACAGATATTAAATGCGTCGACTGAACAGAATTTTAATAAATGGAACTCTTCAAAAATATATGTATGTACGTCAATATTAACCTTAGAATACAATTATTTATGTAAACTCTTCAAATTTGTTCAAGTGCGACAAAATATATTCGATATAAGGCATAAATCAAACTGTTTAAATAGCAATCAATATTAAATCCAATCAAAAAGGCGCATCTTAAATCAATTCACAACAGAGTTATGAATCTTCATTTTCTTTGGCATTTGTTTGCATTTAATTATTTCAATTTGCAAACAAACTTCAGATTTAGTAATACAAACTTTATTTTATGATCATTAATCTTTAGTCTGCCATTTGTTTTGGAATGTCAATCAAACGAAATTCGAAATGGCATTGAATATTGACATATATCCAAATATACAAGTGCACATTGAATAAACAGCTGACATTCCTTAACTCTATAGATATTTATTTTCTTTTTATCTGTTGGCCAACGCCAAAAAGTATGCTAGGGCATAAATTAACACTCACATTTTATGTGCACACACAAGTATGAACTTTGCAGACGTTCAGAAACCAAGAATCCAGACGCCAAACACCAGACATGCAACGAACTTAACTGTAAAGATAATAGATACACATAGAAATAAGTAAGAGAGTATATAAAAGAGTGGACAGAGAAGTCTTAAAGAGGAAACTAGAACTGAGGAGAAGAGACTCAATTAGTTTTATTTGCGCTTATTTGCTGTGTTGTTAGTTTAAGCCCAAAAGGCACCGCCAATGAGGCAATTGAGTGCGTCGTTGTTGTGTCCCTTCCAAAAAGTTAATGTTTATTTTCATTGAGATTTGCCAGATAGTCGCATTCAAGATATTTCAAGCTGAAATTAACGCACACATTTCCCAGGATTTGTTTGTCTGTCCTGTTTGTTTATTTGTTTATCGGTTTACTATCGCCTCAATGTCGTTTAGCACATAATTTGTATGTCGATTTTGGGCCACATCACAAATGTATTTTCACCAATTTCCAACTTATTTTTATTTTTTTGTATCTTTTATTTATTTTGTTTTTAAACCTTTTGAGCAAAGTTTCAAGTGAAATGCAGTCAATACGTGACGGCCACACGGCACAAGAGCATTTCGTATCGAGGACATGGTCTTAAAGCGTTCAAAGTTCTTTAGCAAAAGCCCCTTACACTCAATAAGCTGCAGTCGCTTAGAATTTAAATGCCAAACATAAACAAGAACAAGTAAGATTGCTTTTCGGTTAAGACACCTTGTTAAACTGATACCCTACATTTGTCTGCAGTGAAGTTGCTCATTTTCCCAGGAATTTATTAGTTTAATTATGCAATATTACTTAATTATATTTAAATCAGACATTTGCAATAAATATCTAAAATAAAAAGTTAGAAAAGTTTAATGAACAAAGTCACTAGCAATTGAATAGAATATCTTAATTTATTCCGACCAGGCAATAATAATGTAACCGGGATTAACCAATTGAAATTGGTAACCGTAACTGAAACAGAAGTACCGAAATTATTCAAACCGAAATAACCGTTAAGAAACCGATTCATTCATTACGTTAATTTTAGGTTCGGCCAAACATTAAAGTTAAAAATATGTTGTTATGGTGTAATCATCGATTTTTAAAACTAAATTTAATTATTACTTCTGCCGTAATTTAATTTATATTTTGATTTCAATAAAAACATGTTAATTTTTTAATATTTGATTGTAAAATTCACATATCCTTAACATTTTTTAAAATGGTTTTGTAAGCCGAAATCATGCCAGTATTTCACCAGTAACCAATATGTACAAATTTAACCGATAACCGAAAACCTAAATGCGAACATAACCGAATACCCTGATTCGGATAAGATGTTAAATTTACCTACATATACGTAAAGTTCTTTACAGCATCCTTGTTCAAAAACGTAGACTTAGTGTAGATCTAGAATACAAGCATTTTCTCAGGAATAGCATTGCACTTAATTAAAGGGTATACAAAAGGAACCAAGAACCAAAACAAAATCTGCGCCAACACCAAAAAAGAAATAAACAAAATAAAATAAAATAAATGCACAAGTTTGCGGTGAGCGATTTTATCTGCAGCTTTGAAAATCCTTTTGGTCGGGCAAAAAAGGTGTTGCCCGCAACTGGAACGCGACAGACGAGCGTCAGGAGCACCACAGACCAGCTCACACCCAACCTCAAGTCCTTGCCCAAGCCGAGGTTTCACCCCAACCACTGCGCATTGTTGACTTGCCGTCTTCAGAGAGGAAGTGAGAGGGAGTGAGAGAGAGGAAGAGAAGGTAGCCTTACGATTATGTGTGTCAAGTGGAGACCGCTTCGTTGCACCCGTCCCAGAGCATTCGGGTTCGGTTACCTACTTGCACCCAAGTTGCTTCTTCGTCTCTACTTGTACATTCGTCTCTCTGTCCCTCCGTCCCTCCCTCCGTCTGTCTGTCTGTCTGTCATTCATTTGGCTCGTCTTGTGGCAGGTCAAAAGCAAATCGTTAAAGTTTACGCTGTGCGTGGTTAAGTCCTCGGTGGCGGTTTTAAATAAACACACCGAGCTAAAGGTTTTCAACGAAAAGGACAGATAGACAGACAGCAGAGTAGGAGCATGTTTTGAATATGATTTAATTACTGCTAATTGCTGCCTATACTAATTAGTTAAGCTCAAGCTCCTTCTCATATTGTGCGCCCTTTCAAATTCTTGTTGTAAATGCAATTGGGCGTAACTTGAATAGCTGATGAGCTTGCGAATGAGACTAAAAATGAGTTTCAAGTCAATTGAAAGAGACTCTATTAAAGGCTTCATTACATATGCAATTAAACAAAATATTGTCTAGTAAAACAAACTTCATGTAGTCAAAAACTATGAATCCTTGCTGCATATTCTTTTAGCATTTACGATATCAATTGACGACAACTTGGCGTATGATTAATAAACTTGAAAAACAGTTTTGTGGCATGATTACTGGAGAAGCATGCAATCAGACACGTATTTCGGTTAATTTATAGTCCCCCTTAATATTTCCTGAACGCTTATCAAAACAAAAAACCTCTCGGCAATTTGGCCAAAAGGTTCATAAATCACCATCGTGTTCTGTTCATGCGCTTGGCACATTAACGATAAAATTCCTACTATATGAATATAATAGAGAAACGGCAACCAAATCCAATGACACATGATGACAGGAAGATTGTTGTCAGAGTCAAAAATGTTATCCAGGTGTCATCAACAACAATCAAACAACAAAAAAAACAACACTTTATGGCTGAACACGTGATAAACAATAAATCTCCATTAAGCTGAGCGCCTTTCATTAACGGTTTTAGGCACTACGACACTATATGCATAAAAATACGTATACGAATATTACGTATACGTATTGCTATAACTACATTTGACAAGTTGACACTAATACACACTCTACACACTACACACTTTGAGCGTTTCATGCACCTGTCATAAAAATATTTGCGCAAAATATTTTAAGCCGCATTTTGATAAAGGACTTGGACTTCCCCCGAAACTCCCATGTCAACTGCTGTTCGTCCACAGGACATGGGGACTTTGCAAATATGACAACCATTGTTATTTTGAGCCCTGGGCATTAGAGCTTATCTCAGAGTTCGGGCCTCGACGACTCTCTGTTGTTATCTAAACAAATAAGTACAGCTCGCTGCTAAAAATGGATTATGCAAAAATGTTGCAACAAATGTGTCCCACAAAATAGTGGCAAAAATATTAAAATTTTGTGTGGTTGGCTTTTAGGCACAACAACAATAACAACATGGAAAACTATAAAATCATATTACTAGCAAAAGCAATTGCAACAGGCGTTGCAGACAAATTTCAAAATATTTTTTAAAGTAATCGGTGATTAGAGCAGTAGAAAAAGGGAATTACAAATAGTAATAATAATAAATGAACAATTTGCAAAAATATTTCAAACCTTTTCGTATCAATTTATAAAAGCAAAATATATATTTATAATGGGATAAAGCAATTTAACATGTTATCCTCTGTTAACTCTTGTATATTTATGCACTTTGTGCTCACACTAATGATTTTTATGATATTAATAGAGTTGCAGTTAATTGTAGTCTATATATTGAATATTAGATTTAAATAATAAAATAACAATAGATCGAAATAAAAACTTTGCTATTGATTTCAATCTTCTGTTGATCAAGGGCACTCTAAGTGCTGTTTAAATTAAGCAGATCAAACATTTTTAATAATCTGTATAAAGGGGATAGAATAATAGGTATGTCGAATCTAAAGTCAGCAGTCAAAGCCCCAAACAACTGAATGACACACTTGTCACTCACTAGCTTAAACATGTCAGCAATTCCTGATGCTTATGGAAGGTACTCCCTCTCACTCCTTCTGTTTCTCCCTCTCTCTCTCTGTTACTAAGTAACTCTCTTCAAATAAATACATACTCTGGGTCCACGCATATTGCAATTGACAAACCAATTGACAAAACACTTAATTGTGATATTAACCGCAAAGCATTTCAGCATTAAAGTGCAGCAACAGTCAGTGCAACATGGAGATGGGTCAACAGGGGTAAAAGGGCTAAAAGGGGCTAAAAAGGGGATTAAAAAGAGGGCTAAAGGGGGTTAAAAGGCGTGCAAGGGTTACAAACTGTAAACCAACCCCATTTTGTAACCCGCACACACAAATGCACATTAAGAGCATTTCTTTCGGAGAGTGAAATAACAATTAGGTGAGTCGAAGAGGAAATTTCTTGCAGGGGTGAATGGGATGAAGTGGGGGGAGAGGGCTAAAACTTGCCCGTGGCACAATTACACGAATTATGCATGTTTGTTGATTGACAAACAATTGAATTCGGCTTTAGGGCACAAGTTATGGTCACTTGATATCATCCAGCCAGCCAAATGCATTCAATGCAATTCTGGCTCTCTGATTACCCCAAAGTTGGGAGGATGGGTGAATAAGGGTTGAGGTTTGTCTTGCTGTTGTTGTGGTGCTTTGGTAATTGCTTCACACATTTTCACATGTATGCTAATTTGCCAGCCTGGTGAATGAGATTTTTTGGCTATAGTCCTTGTCCATGTCTGTCCGTTGCCAACGCCAGCACAATGCAAATAATTTTTTTGCTTTGGGTTGAGTTGAGTTGAGTTTGGTTTTGGGTCTGTGTCTGGTTTGGTTACGAGTTTGGTTTCATTTTGGGGGACAGCAGTTAGAGAGCAGCATTTTGTGTATTGTGTAACTGCGTTGAAAATTTGCCACGCATTATTTTCATATGTCTGTCATTGGGAATGAATCTGCGGCCATTTTTGGGGCTCCTTTGGTTTTGTTGTCTGTTGTCTGTTGTGGCTTTTATGCGAAATTGCTTTTTTGCCTCCCAGAGCGTATGAGTTTATTGTGTGCGACAACAATGTACAGGCACATCAAATGAATGTGTGTGTGTGTGTGTGTGTGTGTGTAACTGCTGTAACCTTATCCACAGCTAGCTATAACTCCGTTTCAACCACACACATAATCGCTAGCCAAAATATGAAGTTCCATTTGTGGTGCGCATCTTATTTACACAGACTTAATAAACCCACACAAAAGTTGCATTAAAAAACCATTTTAATTTATCTAGTTAACGTTTAGTGATTAATAAATGTTACCTCTGCAAGTTGGAAACCATCTTTAGTATAAACAAAGAATAAAACAATTTTTTAAATTTACGAAAAGCTAAGACTAAAATAAACAAAAAAACAGGCGGAAAAGGCTATAGTCGACTTCCCGACTGTAGGATACCCGTTACTTATGTAAATAAATTTGAAATATCTGTATTGCATACCTTTAGGCATTTACATTGCTTGAAAATTAAATCAGCCGTAACTACCGTTCTGTTTGGAATGATAGTTTATAACCATAGATAACGTTAAGAAATTTAGAAGCTCACATGAACGGACAGACGGACATGGCTATATCGACTTGGCTGTTGATGCTGATCAAGAATATATACACTTTATAGGGTCGGAGATGCATCCTTCTCCCTGTTACATACATTTCAATACAATATCCCTTTTACTTATTTTTTAAGCTTTGAAAAAATGCATTTAACCAACTCTTTTCCCATACAATTGTAACTGATAGAAGATTGAGCTCATCATTTTCGACTTTTGATGGTCACTCTACGCCAGTCAAGACATAATTGTAATGTTCAATTTGGGAAATATTTACCTGAACACTTCACAGACAGATGAAACCTCTAGGACTTCAATTGAACATGGCAATTGTACATATGAGTGCCAATTGAGTACAAATCAAAGTCTCTGCTGCATTTGACTAGTACCGTGGTAAAACTCAGTCACCAACCAACAACTGACGAGCTTAAAATGTGGTTACATGTCAGCTGGGAATAGGCCAATGTAATAAAGTGGCAGAGAGAAAGGACTGTTGAATGATTGTGTGTGCCAAAAGTGCAAAAATTTTAACAGAAATGAAGGCGTCAAAGGCAAAGGCAAAAATTAGAAATCAAGCACGAAGGCAAGTTGCACAAACTAAGCTCGTTGGCCGCATTTACAACATGCCACGTATACTGCATTCTCATGCCACATGCCCCTTAAAGGTGTTCACAAACTCATCTGTTATACATGTGTATGTTCGTAATGCCTCCAACCCCCAACCCCAATCCCAACTCGATTAAACATCGCACTATGGTAAAAAAACCGTATATTTTGGCATAAACTCTAAATATAAAGATAGAGACTTGAAATTTGGCATAACCCTTAGTTAGACTAATTTAGAATTTAGAATTTTTTTTTTTCGGATTTGGACCACGCCTTTACCTCCCCCGCCCACATACGACTATGCTAAAAAGGGTAAAATATTTATATAAAATCTAAATATATAGCTAGAGGCTTAAAATTTGACACGAAGCTTAGTTATAATATTGAAAAATATATAATTTGTTTTGTTTTTTAATTTGACCTTGTCTTCATCCCAACCTTCCTCCCCGACTCAGAAAAAAAGTAAAAAAAATGTTTTCAAGCTTAAATATAAATCAATTTATTTTAAACTTTGCATGTTTGATGATTATACTTAAATAGAACTAACAATTTAGTTTGTTTTTAAATTTGACCATGTTTTCACCTCGCTCTCCATCTAAATCTGAGAAAAATCAGATTTTTCAGCCAAAATTCACACCTACAACATGCCATTTTTCACGAAAAGGAACAAAATCGAACAAAAGGGATTATTCACATCTGATTCTAGATAGTTTAGTTAATAACGTTTACTCAAAACTCTCGTACTGTTTTGTGATGTACTAAAGTAAAGCTTAACGGAACAGGAACACATTTGTTAGTATTTTGTTAAAAATACACATGAACAACACATTAGATCATTGCACAATAAACCAAAAATACTAAAAATTTCTGCTACTAGCGTTTTTTAAATACCTTTATCAACTTTGTTCATATTTATAATTTTTCATGATGCTTACATAACACATACAATTCGTTCTGAAAGTTGCAATTTGTTTTCCCGCTCTTTTTCAGCTCACATGGCATCGCTCAATAAGCTGACTTTGAGCGCGCTTAAAATATTAATGGTAGTCCCGAAAAATCTAAAAAAATTATTTTTGTTTGCTTTGGAGTTTTTCGATTTAGGAACTACAAACATTTTTAAGAAACTGAACAACAGAAAATTTGAGTTAATGCCAAAATATTGGACTTTTTTACCATAGTGCATCGTTCAGAATCGAAACACACAAAGTAAAGCAGGTCATATGGAAATATCAGAGACTGGTATTCGTTTGCGTCTATTTCGAATTCCATTCCGTTCTTCTTCATTGCATCTTTCTTCAAATGCGTTTTATTATTCGTTTTTACTCAGCTTACATATTCAATGAATTCCAATCTTAATCGATTTAATTTTTTATTGCAAAAGGTATTTTTGAGCTTGTGTGTATTATTTAAAAAACAGGTGACAAATTTTTATAACTTTTACACAACTTTAGCAGCTGCTTCAATTTCGAGGTGAGCCGCATTCTTTTCCGAAATCAAATAAGTTTTAACAAACCAATGTTAATTTAAAAGTCTTTGTACAAACGTTTACTTACGTCATTAACTATTCCTAATTAGTTGTTAAGTTAAATAAACAAATTATTCTTCTTAGCAGCTGAAGAATATATTCATCTGAGTTAAGCTGAGGCCCATCGAAAACCTCAAGAAATAAATGTTCTGTTATAAGTCAAAAGATCAAAGGCTATGGTCGATGGCTACTTTAGACAGCCAATGAACAAAAACTCAAAGAAATACCGCCAAGACATTTACGGGTACAAGTATAATTTGCCTCCGACAACTTCAAAAGCCAGCAAACATTTTGAGTAGCTTCGACATGCCCATGAGTTTTGCTTTAATTATATTTAAACATTTTCAAGTTACACAATTCAATTGAGGGAACAGACAGATACTGACCTTTCAACATGCTCATATACATACTACTTAAAACTATCCAAGTGGCATCATTTCTCAGTTTTCAGTGAGTTGTGACGTTGGCACTTGAGTTTTTTATCTACAGTTTCATTTGCATGTTCACTGACATTGGAATTGCGTTTCATGGTCCGTTCACTTCTTCACTAAGTTTAATTACTGATTCTCGGTTTCTGTGAGCGCATCGAATTTTTATTTAATTTAAAAGTGTTCAAAAAATATAATAGAAATAACAAATTAAAACTATTTCAGCATTTCGATTGCCAAAAATAAACTCAACAGCATTGAAGTGACAACCTTGAATTGTTCAACATTTTGCGTGGTATTATTTATTTAAGTTTTTCAATTGATTGTCAAGTGGCACGTGTCCATAAGCGGAAGTTGTGTCTTATCTGTATCATTGTCTTCTTCCTCCTTCTATTTTATTTTTTTGGTTGCTCTCAAAATAATTGTGAAACGTCATTAAATTTATGTTTACTTTAAAAAAAAATACTTATAAATAATTATTAAATATAGTATATACTTGATCTATTTATAAATTCAAGAACAGTGAACAAACAATTTTTTGAAGGTCTCTCTGCTAAATAAATGAACCAAAATATTAAAGCTTTATAAAAGCAAGTTTCGCTTTAAAATGTTCCTTTAAAAACTTTTTATTGTTTCATGCAGCTACATACTAAAGTGTTTAATTGGGTCAATAAAACGGAAATGGTTCTAGGCCTAAAGTGCAAAATAAACATAACTTAAACTTTTAAGTTCATTCATATTTTCTTGAGAAATTTGTGCTGAACTTCAAAAATAAGCTGCCCTTTTTTTATATTTATAAAATCTACACGTAGTTTATACTTAACTTGCATGTAATCAGCGAATTGTTTTTATTTTTATTTACTTCGTTTTTGCCTTGAACCTTAAAACTTCTAGTAGTACACGTACGTACATATTTACATATATTTATTAAATTAATTCACTAAACTTGCCTGAGAGTGAATCAAAAATTTCCCTTCAACTACAGGCAAACCGTCAGCGTTTAAAGTCTAGACACAACTGGGTATTATTATTTATATATTTATAAAACTTCAGCGAATATTATTAGCAACAATATAATTTATTGATAATCAACTGCATTTAATGTGGAATTTAATGCGATTGAAACACGATTGAAACCAAAACAATTGAACTTTGGAGGTAAAGCCCCGTGCAAAAAAATTAAATATAATTATAGTCAATAAACATGCCCGTAGAGTTTAGGACAAGCGAATTGCAAACTTTCATAACAACAGCTGTGCAGTTTACTTTTTTTTATTATAATTTACATTTTGTACTCATTGTTTTATTGAAATATACTGTAGAGCATCTAAGCTTATCTCTGGACCTGTTTTATATTCCAATTTATAATTTTGCTATAATGTAAAGGTGTATCGGGTTGCACAAGCACATTAAATACATTTATAAAAGAGAATAATGCTTATCGGAATATATATCTCAGGTAAGCAGATTAGCTATTAATTCAATTCTTCTGAGAAGAGCATAATGAAGCGTGATTCCCTACGAGCAGCGATGACATTTTGGTTATTCCACTAGATTTATTGGTTTTTTTTTTTTCCTATTGGGTAAAACTAAAATCTAACCAATAGAAGTATTTTTGGTAAATTTTAACTTCTAAAAAAATGTTGTATTCATTTTTTTATTGGTAATCTAGCGATTTTTAATAGTCGTCAACAAAAATTTTAGTGGGTTTTTAAAAAGGAACATGTTTACTATTATTGTAACTCTACACATAAATGACTCAATTAATTTTATCCTAATGAACACATCAAAGCTGATCAATAACTTCACTTTAAGCTACATTATTGTAGTTTATAATAAGTAGCTTACACAGTCTTTAGGTTGCTGAACTTTCTGCTATCGTGCAACGTATGTTGTAATCAGTGCAATTAACACAAAAAACTCATACTTGACTGAAAGCTGAAAAATACGTGAAATATTTATGGTAAGCCTATTGACCAAACACATTAGCGCATTGCTAATGAAAAACACAAATTAGCACCGTTTGCTTGGTTGAATATAGCTGCAGATGAAGTCAAGTGTCAGGCGCAAAATGTATCTTACAGATACAACAAATAATACACAATCAATTTGCTGAAATAAACTTTCAATTTACGCACAAATGGCATGCTAATGAGCCATATTACGTTCGAAATTTATGGATGATTCCCAGAACAGCGTGACAAAATTCAGGAAGAAACCATCTAATGAAGCTGGGTTTCGTTTTATTTATTTAAAAAAAAAAAAAAAAACAACTGGAGCAATTCAATTAACAGGTGCCACGCTCATCAACAGTTATGTGCACTCAATTGAACGCTAATCGAAAACGTTTTTAATGCCCTAAAATAGAGCAGCAAAAAATGACACAAAGATACGATAGAAAAACTTTTCGGCATCGATATCAGAAACAATTTTAATAGAAACAAATTTTAGTTCAGTTAGTAAAAAGTATTTTAAATGCGTCATTTCGCTCTCTTTGTGTTTTTATCGATATCGCACACTTAACTGTTGAGCACTCTGGAAAATAATAATATGCGACTTAAATTTGTTGTATGTGTGTAATTACCGCTTAGGGAAATTATCACCGAGCAGCTAAATAGTTTTGCGCGTGACTTAGTCCTCTACATTTTACAGTTACGACTCTATATTCAACAACAATGCATTTAATATGAGCTCAGATTCAGTTCGATAAACTTACACATGCTAACACGTAGTTATATGGAATGGGTCCACAAGTCTTGTGACCGCATTTGATAAAAGCCTTGGATATACTTGTTGTATGACGTACGGTTGCTTCTATGGAACAGGCATACAAAATATATATACAATATAATTTATAAATGTATATAGATTAGCTCATTATAGAAATCACAATATTCATAAAATGGGGAAAAAATAACAATTCAAAGGTTCTGCGAATTTAAGGTCTAATGTTTTGCAAATTCTATAATCAGCAAGTTTACTGCATTGAATTTCTTGAATTTTTATATTTAAAAAAATATTTTTAATTGACTCTTAAAATAACAATAATTCTTAGATGTTAGGTTTTATTTTCATCATGATTCATTTAGCTTCTGTTTTAAGTTTCTTGAATGCATCTTCGAAACTATTGGACATGTTATAAATAAAATACTATTAAAATTTACCAGTAAACGCTTAAGCAGCTATAAAAGGTCTTCTGTAACATTAAATGCTTACCTGTAAATAAAGCAAAGAAAAATTATAAATAAATTACATTTAAATTAATTAATGATGCAGAATAATCTTTTAATTTTATACTTATTAGCTTATTATTAATTAACTATAAATCCCAATTAATATATAATATTATTAATATTGTTGATAATGTAGAAAAATCTCTAGCCTTTAAGCATTGACAATTTCTGTAAATACGGTGATGGCAAACTTGGACACTAGAGGGTTAATGGGTTCTCTTAATTAAATGTGCACCACACTCAAACGTTGAGTGGTGCAGCTCTTGAGTAGAGTACACCGTCAGTCAGTCTGTCGTTTCCAATCTCTGAATGGAAACTGCAAATGCTAATGATATGCAGCATCTCATGGCGCATTACTAAAACTAAATTAGGTCCAAAGATGAAAACTAAACACGACTATAAAATACCGCTCCTCTATAAAGTGAACTAAAAGTTTTGTCAAGAATTCCATATGTCGAAGTCTCTATAATTCGAATTTTTTCGTTGGATAATGTTAATTCGAAATGGGGAAGTTCGTATATATTTCTTTTAAATTGGACAATGACAAACGTGAATCGAATATAAAATGTTCGCAGCACTTTCGCGAATTTTCAGACTTTTGCCAACAGTTTAACCAGCAGTTTTTAGACTATCTTTAAATCAGTTTTCAACTATTATGCAATTGATTGTGTTTTTAACGTTTAAAGTATTAAATGATATACAACACAGATATACCCAATTTTGTTTTTTTGGTAAGGGCATGATTATGAATTACTTGCATATTACAGCATATATACATAGTAGATGCCACAATTTTGGATGCATAGACAAATAGAGACTTAGGTTGTAGTATGAGCTTCAGCGTAGGCTTGTTTTCAATTCAGTTAGCTGATGCATTTGAAGATTTTCGTGGTTGCCCTAGACTAATTTCAATTAGACTGAGTGCGGTCCTAGAGATGAGATGAGGTTACAATTGTTAATTACGCAATTGACTTGACGACAACAATTGAGCTAGTTGTAGTTGGCTTCGACAATAGCCTTTTTGGCATTTGACAACCAATTTGGATAACAAGTATGGGGACGAATATTGCGTATACGTAATTTGAGCATACGCATGCGATAATGACAATACATCTAAACTTATTATGCAGATTTCAGCAGCATATTTTTGATTTGATATTTAGGTCAGACCGCAGAAATTTTGCATAATCACCAAATGTGACCCAAACCTGTTGGTTATCAATCGGACTAATTAAAAAGTCATACAGAAATTAGCAAAACAATTCTGACAAATAAAAATGGAGGCTGCATTATCTATCATTGTTTTGTTTTCCATTTGTTCTCATTTGCATTTAAATTAAATTCTTTTGTTTGTACTTTTTTCTTTAAATTTGTTTTTGTTGTACTTCACTTTCATGTATTTATTAATTTATTTGCTCGGAATTTAATTACTTTTATTGTTTGTTATCTTGCTTTTTTCTTGGCGTTCTTGTTTTATACGTTTCTCGCCTCTTTTACTGCTTATGCTTTGCTCTTATATAATTCTTGCCATTTGTGCAATTTAGTTAATTTTTTGTTGTTAAGCAACATTTGTTTTGTTCAAAAATTGCTTCCCATTATTAGCGTGATTCATTTTAAATTGTAAAACACGCGAAAATTAAAAATTTATCAATATTTTTGCCTTCAATATAGGAGTAATGAATTAAAAAATTATATTTACACATTTTATGAAAACACTGTGAATTTCTGCGAACAAACAAATAAAAATTAATTAGCACACAACTACACACAATGCTAAAAATTAATACTATAATCATGTAAGTTGGATTGTATTTCAGAATATTTTCTGCTGTTTATATTACAATCGCTCTCAATCATATATTCGAGATGGCAAAGGTCCAGCTTATCAATTTACTGACAGTTTCTATGTTTATTTTTTAGCGCAAATCTGATGAGTGGAATTGACTGTTCGCTAACATATCTTATCAGTTATACATTTTTTTCTTTAGTTGATTAGATATTTTAATTAAAAACTATAAGTTGTGTCAAGACAGCAAGCCGCTATACAAACTAATCTATTCATAGGCAATACATATTTGTGTTTTACGACTCGAAAATCAACACAGCATCGGTGGTTCAGTGGTAGAATGCTCGCCTGCCACGCGGGCGGCCCGGGTTCGATTCCCGGCCGATGCAGACATCAATTTTTTTATTAAATTATTTAAATTTTAATGTTTTTAAATTTACTTATTGCATTTTTTTTATGAAATTTAGATGTAGAAACGGAAAATTCAATATTAACTTATATATTTTTGATAGTTTGACCACTGCAAAGAAATCTTTAGCTTTTAAATATGTTCCCTAACAAAATTTCGTTTCTGAACACCCATAGAAAATTATATCACTGCGGACGGCAGTCCGCGCTAGTGACGAAAGCAGCACGAAGGGTGCGAAGGCGACTAGCATATATACAAAAAAAATTAATATACATACAAAGTAAAAAAAAAAATTGGCATTCGGCACTTTGCGCAAATACCTTCAGCTTCTTTGCACCTAAAAAATAACTTTTTGCGCAGTGCCGAATGCCATTTTTTTTTTTTACTTTGTATGTATATTAATTTTTTTTTTTTGCCATATATAATAAACGAGCGGGGGTTGGCGAGCGAAGCGAGCAGGGGGCGGAGCCCCCTAGTATATAATAAATTAACATATATAAAAAATTTAATATATTTCGTCACAAAATTGGATATCAGAAATTTTGCGGCATGGAAATGTTTTCGTCACTAGACTTTTACCGCGTAAAGAGGTTTTTTTGGGGGATATTTATAAGACAGCGTAAGGCATTTATGTATTTTTAAATAGCTAAATTTATCATGCAATAAAGAATTTATTATAAAAAAAATTTTTAATAATCGCTTATTAGATATGAATTAAAAACTAAAATAAATATCATATTTTGACAGATTTGACCACAAACCGACAATAAAAGCATTAGCTTAGGTCATTTTTTCACGTGAAATGAATAAAATGATAAAATTTGATTGTGGTCTAAAAGAAATGTATGAGCCCATGAGAGCTGGCCGCAACTAAAAAAAGGTTAAAGAGTTTATTACAGTTACTTATTTGCGGTCAATGAGGTTACAAACTTTTTGCAGAATCCACCTTAAATGGCTTCCATAAAATGGATATAACTAATGAATGGTTTGAGCTTAGTTTCAATGTGATAAAAACGGTTTGCAATTTATTTGCAACAAACTAGAAAACTGTCGAGAATCTGCCACTTGTACGCAAATCAAAAAAAAACTGCTAAAAAACGGAGAGTCAAGTGGATTTGTTGTTGTAATTGTTGTCGTGGCTTATCGCTAGCTGTTCTCTAATTGCTTTTGGTTCGCTGACTTGTTTGTTGGCCCATCCTTCCCAAAAAAAAAAAACATAAAATACCCCAGACAAGTCCCCAGACAAATGTACCTTATATCATATCAGTGGACCCAAACAATGCAAGTGTGTAACATGTTGCCCCCAGAGCGATAACCAGTTATGAATTCCAACGCATGTGTGAATTTAACTCTTGTTATCCTCCCAAAAATACAAAAAAAAACCAGAAATAAAAGCAACTCTCAAGGGTAAAATTAATTTCATGTTGTCAACAATATTTTTGCATACTCCGAAATACACACCAAAAATGTGGCAAGAGTAAAACCGAAACTTGGAAAATGGGAAAGCTTTTTCTCCATGTTAGGGGTTGTAACTTTTAATTAGAAACCCCTGGCAGCTGAGGTCTTTTAGACTTTCTCTCTCTCTCCCCCCTCTTTGCTGTCTCTCTATTTCGTTTTTGGTCAGACTTTGTTAATTTGTGTAATCGTTATTTATGTCGTCTTTCGGACTGTCTGACTGCTTTTGTATGACTGTCTGTAGTCATTATATCATTTAAACTGATAGTTTTATGTTTGTTTTGTTTATGCCCAGTAAATTGTGGGTCAAGTGTGTGTATGTGTGTTTAAGTGTTTTTAGTGAGTCTCTAAAGGTCGTGCCAAAGTTCACAAAAGTACAAAAGTTTAGCTCACAATGAAAGCAGATACTTTCATGTGTATGAGTATGTGTGCTTAGTAAATTATTATGGAGAAAGAGGTGAGAATTTCGGTGTTATCTTTCTTGGAAAATGTTTGGGGAGAAATTTGTAAAGTTTGCTAAATTGTTTAACAATTTTTTTTTAAAACCTTACAAGAAAGATCAATAAAACTTTAATCTCTTTAATTGTTCCTCTTCTGTTAAACCTACGAACAACAATAGAAAACAAATATTTGAGTTTATACTAAAATTAAGAGCAACTAAACTTTTAAAATTCTAAGTTAGCAACTCCCACACATTCATAAAAAATGATGAAGTGAGTTTGATTTACAGTGCAGTTCAGTATTGTGTATCTATGTGCCACAAAGTGTTGCAGGCGTTTTAAATTGGCACTAGACGCGTTTTAATTACGAAACTTTTGTCATGAAAATTGCACATCTTCCGCAAGGAGAACACACCAAAAAGGACAGTTCGAAATGAACAAAAGTCCAGAAGAAGGACCAAAATTTGCAAAGCAATTCGTTACGGCAGTTTGTCGTTGTACTCGTATTTATTTAAGCTTCGATGCTTCATGCTTCTTCTTCATCTTCTTCTTAGCGCATCAGCACTCTATTTTTTATACGTTTGCACAGCCCCAATTTCTATACCAGTTACTTAAAAATGTAACCAAAAGGGTATATTGTATTCGCACAGCTTTTAGAATATAACGTATTTGTTTGTAATTAACGTTATCTACTATTATTAGCTATCATCCTACTAGGTCGCAACATGATCAGACAAACAGAAAGGTGGTAATGGATGATTAACATTTTTAAGCAATGTAAGTGCCTAAAAGTATGCAATACAATTTTTTTAAACAAGTAAGGGGTATCTTATAGTCGGATACTCGACTATACCCATTCCCGCTTGCTTTTTTTTTTATTTGACCCTCTCCTCTCCATTTTGTTGAAGTCTACTTTTGTTGTGCTGGGGGCACATCAAACAATCATTAGCATCAAGCGCAGAGACGAGAAAGTTTTCGGTAATTTCCCATGCCAGAAAATGGGTTAGCGTGCTTTTGGCACTGGCCATGGAATAAAGTCGAGAAGGAATAAAGTACACTTGACGGCGAGAAAAATAAAAATTTAAAATAAAATGGAATTAAGTTAGATAAACATACCAAAAGATACCCTACATAAAAATACGAGACTCGTTCTTAAAAAAAAAAAACATTCATGTTCTTTTTTTATATTTTCTTGGCTTGTCTTTCCAAACGTCTTTTTCTGACAGTTTCAAATAGGGTGTACCATCGACCATAAGTTTCTTCATAAAAAAAAGTTTTGCTTTTTTTTTGTCTACCATTTTAATGTGAAGCTCTTAATTATTCCTAAGTTTTTGTTGAAATGGCTTTCAATAATTTTAATTTTGAGATTGCTCAGTTAATATTATATTATTATATATTATATTATGTGTTGACAAACTACGATAGGTGCCAAAGTCGAAGGCAATTTAAATATAAATACACTTTTATATAAATAGTTTTTAGAAACCAAATAAATTCTCTTGATGCGATGTATTCTTATTTGCACTTAAAAATAATCTAGTTATAATCTCAGATATCGCTGACCTTTGTTATGAAATTTGTTTATTTTGTTATTAGCACATTTATTTTTATATACACATGTATATGTATATTCAACTGGAATCTGTTGGTAACCCAGACCAAACTGCTTCTCCCTGTTTTATATTATTTATCACACTAATGACAATTAAATTTGCATTTCTGGATTTTATTGCATTTCATTAGCAGCAATTAGGTTTGTTATTCAAATGCATGAAATACGGCGTATTAATTTCATTTGCTATTTGTGTACTCGCATTTCGAATTGTTGTTATTTTCACTCTCTGTTCATATCATGGTGTACTATATACATATGTACATACGAGAATGTTCATGGTATTTGCCAAATATAATTGTGATTTAATATGCAAATAATTATGCACGCAATTTTTCTAATTTAATTTAAGCAAATTAATTTAATTGCATAATTATTCAGGTTATTGGTTAAATCAATAAAAAAAATATAATTTTAAAAAAATATCTCTTTAAAAATATCGCAAAAAAATGAATTTCAGTATAATATAATTTATATATGGTATATAAAAATTAATAGAAATAATCTTTATTATCAATAATTGTCCAAACTTTTGGTAAATAATACAAAAAACCGTTTCACAAAATTTTCAACAATTCCTTGCCAATTTTCACAAACTGTATCCTTTTCCTTTTCAATTGCATGACACTTTTCAGAAAAGGCAACAGGCTCATCTCTCAGGCAATTTAACCGATATAAAAACCTTAGCCTTTTCATAAATCCTTATGAGCATTAATAATCATTAGTTCATACCTATCACTCGCTTGTATTTCTTTCTATTCTCATGGGGGCATGTATGTTTTCAAAACTGTCCCAAATGTATTCTCTCTCTCTGTTTTTGTTTGTTTTTTGTTTGCCTTTGGCTTGTGCCATTTTACAATTTGTCAAATTCACTCAACTGTATGACCGAAATACACACACATACACATACACACACTAAAGTAAGCGAAATATGAAGCTGAAACAGAAACCGAGAAGCCCAAGATGAAGGCTAAGGCTTAAGCCTAGTCCACATCCAGATCCAGATCCCGGTTTCAGTTACGAGAGCCTTCAGCCAAATAAACACAAAAAGTAAACATGGAATTGTACATTTTTCACATTTTCCACATCATTTTTGTTATTTTCTATATTTATCAACACCCTAAGGAGTTGACAGAACGGGTAAGATAAACTTTTTATTATGAAATATATTTGATTGTCATGATTAACTTAATAACAAAATAAGAGAACAAAAATAATATGTATTAATATTTTAAAAGTAAAAAGCAAAAAAAAAATAATATAATTTAAAAGAAATCCAATAAAAAATGTAAACATAATTGTTTGGTGTAATATTTATTTCAAAATCTATTGCAGCTATGCTTCCTTTTATTAAGTATACAACATGTTTATAAACCAAATTATTATTTCATATTCAACCTTTAAAGAGTGTACTTTTGTATTTTCGTGTTGATTTACTGGGTATCTACTTGACCAACACTAGAGTATTTTCTTATACATTGCTTTGTCTACACTAAACAACAAAATTACGGTCATTTTTAGGGTGTTGTGGAAGTGTGGGTGTGTGAAATATGCGAATTGCAACTTTTTCCTTGTGCTCTCCCTTTATTTCTTTTTGTGGCGGTTTGTCGCTTGTTATTCTTAACCCTTATCAAATACTGATTGCAATATTATTTTACATTTTTTGCCAGACTCTGAGTGTAATTTATGTGTCTCTGTGTGAGAGTGTGTGTGCTATTACAGCCATCACCTATAACGTTAGATATTTCTGTATCTTTTCCATAAGAGCATGGGGAATTTTTTTTTGATTTTTCTGTTTTTGTCACAATCACAACTCGGCAAACGATTTGCAAAATTTCGTACTTCTTCTCAATTTGCATAAAAATGTGTTTGGGCTTTTTGCTAATTTCTTCAGGCATAAACTACAAAATAAATTCCCATTTAAATGTAATTTGAATTTTCCTCTTTCTCTGTTTGTATGTCTGAGTTTGTCTGGCATTTCCTTTTTACTTGTGGTTTATCTGCTTCCCCGAAGTCACGAGTGCACTTATTTATGTCAAAGTTGGAGCAAAAGTTTCTCGCTCGCTCTTGAAGCACCTGGCGAAAAAGGATTTCCAGCTCGTTCAACTCGACAGATTTCACCCCAACTCAGTTTCCTCGTGGTTAATTAATATCAAGTCCAAAAGAAGAAGAAGAAGTAGTAAAAAACATTGAGATTTCGATACATTCACATATATCAATGGATTTTGCCGAGAACTTTCAATTGAACTGGTTAAAAGTTTCAAGTTGTTTTTTATTGCACTTTATCTTTGAGTTATTTCCATAGGCTCTCTTCAGTCTTTTGTTAAGAGCTTTAAAGCACAAATTCAAAGCTTACGCGGATTCAGAATTGTAAAGAACTTTTTTTTTGAAGAACTTTTAAAACACATTTTTATCTGAAACGGGATTCAATTGTCTTTTCAGATGATTTCTTGGCTTTCACATGACATATTTTTGTATTTGATATTATATTTCAAAAACTATCTGCACATTATAAACTATTTTCAAGTGTTAATCTATATGTTTACTGCCCATAACCTATTAAATGAAGTTGTTAATTGAGATGAGCTACCATTAATGTCATATGCTAATGCTTCTATTGAATTCCCAGTCTCAGTCGAACTCACCAAAAACACAAACAAATACCAAAACTCTGAAATCATAAGAATAAACAAACAATTCAATACATAAAACAAATATACACACGCACATAAAGTTTACCCTATCCCAAGAAGAGAATGAGAGCATCAACAATAAAAACAGTTAAGTAAATAAATGCACAAAAGAAAATTACCGCCTTCCATTTTGGGGGACAGGCGGCATTTAAAAATCTTACTATACAATCAGTGCAACAATTTAATAAATAACAGAAGAGATGGCTAGACAGGGAGACAGGGAGCAATAAGGAAAAGGGGAAATGCCAGAGAATTGGCTAGCCAACTATCCAAGCATGTGTGTGTGTGTGAGTGTGTGTCTGAGTTTGTGCATGGTTGTGTGTGTGTTAAGTGCGTGGGAGTCAAATTGCTGAGGATGAGATTGTTTGTTTGCTGCTACTGAAAATGACAAGTCTATGTACACAGTGCTGGCATGTGATCAACATTAATGTTGCAGAGGGAAACGATGCAGCATGCGTGCAACGGCCACAGTTGCCAGGCGAATGTACGACACAAACAACCAACATCCCAGCAGTACTCCAAACTGATGAGGAACTACTGAGAATCGAGCCATTTCCGCATACTAAAGCAAGCATCAGTTGTTTGCTTTAGTAATTCCTATTTATCTCTAATATCTTTATTACTTCCACTATCGCTCTTTCTCTCTTCCTTCTCAATATTTTTCTGAATCACAAATATTTGTAACTGTCTTTCTTAAAATCTCGTCTTATATTATTGTCAACATCACAAATTTACTCCATAGTTCCATCTTATCTCTCTCATTTACCTTCACTCCAAATTGTGTATTTCTCATAGTTTTCTCTTGAGTTTTTCTTAATATTTCTCTCTTTTATTATCATTTTACATACTTTTTTATGTTAACTTATTTATGGTATTTCGTACAACACTTGTTTTACTAATTATTGTCTCTAAACATTCTCACTTTCCATTTTTTCTTAATGTTTGTATTTAACATATTTAAAATCTTTCATTCGCTACATTCTTAAATGTTATACTGATCTCTTATGCCTGCCTTTCTTTTGATATTCTGTTTCGTTTTCAGGCTTTCTTTCTCCATCTGTTTTGGCATTCTTAAGCAATCATCTTATATCAAACAACTAATTAAATAATAAGTCTTTTTTATGTAAAACTTTTCTTCTTCAAAAAGGAATCAGAGGTATTCTAATATTTAAGAAATAATCAAAGTCTGTCCAAAGTGCGTACTGCCGGGTTTACAAAATGATACACACACGGGTTCATAAGATGTAGACACCCACACGCACACTGAGGAGTAGTTTGAGTATACCGCTGCAGCAGCCACAGTTACAGGATCAACAGCAGCAGCATCATCAACAACATCATCACCAACAACATCATCATCTACAACATCATCATCATCATCGTCAGCTGCAACTTCAACAGAAACAGCAGCAGTTGCAACATGAGCTGGTTGCTCCATCACTAGCAACATGATTACAAACATACGCTTGGCATTGTGGTTAAGGCTATGCACCCAATATCTGGCATACCCCTCTCTTCTTCTCATTCCTTTCCTCTCTCTATCTCTCTCTTCAGCAGCTGCTGCTGACGCCAACCGCCACTTGTCTGACTGACATTAATAAATCGCTTTTATGGCATCAGCTCAGACTCTGCTCAGTGTCTGCGAGCCGAGTAAACTGCAGCCTCTCCCTCGCCCTCTCCCTCGCACTCACTCTCTCTTTCTCTCTATGTGTCTGCATTTGTTGTTGTCACTTGTTTGTTCTATACCCGACGCTGCACTCGGACTACGCTTTATTAATTCCACATCACTGCTGGCGCTTAAACACACAGTTCAATGAATTCACCTCTCTCTCTCTCCAAGTCTCTACTCTCTCATTTACCCTCTCTCTGGGTATCTATCTGTCTTGTATATTTTA